>JNBS01000832.1:0-11158 GCA_002081575.1 Thraustotheca clavata | reverse complement strand
TGACACATCAAGTTTTGTAGCATTTACAGTAGTAAATTTATATGATGTCTCGACCGAACCAGATGAACCGATAAACAAAGACATACACAAAATAAAGGCAAGTAGCATGAAGAAAAATATAAATTGGATGTATCCTACAAATTGTCAGTACAAAACTAGTATTAAAATATACCTTTGGACATTGTTTCAAGCTTGAGCTTTGCTGTTTTATCCAAACCATATACTTTATCAGGAATTGCTTTACGAAACTAGTTAGCAATAAGTACTTGATAAGCATCAATGTTTTACCTTGACCATTTCAAAATACATTCTACAAGTCAATAAGTCTCACACCCACAAAATATTCTACTCACGATTCCGATTCTGGTTTCTGATCTGACGGCTTTGGCAATACTGATGGTTGATGATCAAGTGTAGGTCTTCGTGAACTTCTTTCTTCTTCAATTACAGTCTTTGCTTTGACAGGATCATCTTCATGGTAAAAATGAGATAAAAAGTAAATCCCTGGTACAACAAGATTGATAATAAACGCAGCAAGTAAAAGAATCTGTCCAATTCCTATTGCAATATGAATCATTAATTTACACTTTTCATTTACCAGAAAGAGTACATTGACCCAAACCATCCGCCAATTCGTTGTTACACGTAAAAAACACTGGAAAACAATCGCAATTGCTCAATGCACAGCCACTCTGACGTTCATAGAGACCAAATGCACCTCCACCACTACAGAAACGAGACAAATCCAAAGGAATTTCGGCCGTATTGTCCACATACGTCCTCGCTGCCACTCCACCGACAAACAACCAAGCGACGTTCATGCAAATCAAATTGTGACATCTTGAATCAGAATTATCCGGACAATTGTGATATCACCGAGATTTGAATTGTATCCGGATATCACAGAATATCCGGATAATACAATATTCGGATACCGTGTTGCAGTGGTATCCGGATGATTAATGATGTTGATTATCCGGATGCAATTAGAATGAATCAAATTGTGATGTTGAGCCGAGTGGTGAGAGCGGCAAGCGGTCCATTTGTGCGTGGATCTGGCGTTCGATGGCTTCAATATGGTCATGATATGCATAAAGTATGTAATTGATATGGGTGTTATTGAATGGGTGTGTAGGAAATGATGACAGATACATCAAAAGTATCGATTTCCGAGTATGATGAAAATGGTTTTGTTGTAAATGATGTGGTATGTGGTTAATAAAAAGTAATTGTAAGTTGAAAATATGTATAGAATATGCGTGGATCAATTGCATTGTTTCCAACAATTGCAATGGTATGTATGGAATTCCAATGAAAAAATGATCTTTTAAATATGTAGATGTGGAAACCTAATACAATGGATGAAGTGACTCAAGCTAGTTTAAGCATCTTTACTGTTGCAAATCCAGCAATTGGTATCTAAATACCTGATTGACAGAAATGGATGAATGATTCTTATAGAAATTCTTGTACTTGGATGTGGTTCTCGAATTTCCAAGCGATTAGATCCAACACTTGTTGATTATCTCAAGAACCATGGCATTGTAGTCGAATATCTCGATTCGGTATCGTTCCTCTTGATTATCTTTATTGATTTTCTTTCACTTAGTTCAATGCGTGTGCTACGTTTAACATTCTCAATGCTGAAGATCGTAAAGTAGCTGCTGCAATTCTAGTCAATGAACCAAAGTAATCCATTCGCTTTCTTTCTTCTCTCTTGTGCGTTCTTGTAAGCTACATATATGCATATATCTACCATGTACCATTAGTCATATGGGAATTCTGTGAATTTCTATGGCTTCAAAACAGCTCGAGAAGCCGAAAGCAGCGGTCAAACGTGTGCATGAAGAAATCGATGAACAAGTTCAAGAAGAACACGTAGAGATCAAGAAAGCTAAAGCTTCTAGTGCAGAGAAGCTTGATGATGGTAGTATTGCGTTTGATCTTTCTGCCAAGAAGCAATTAACAGTGAGAAAGTGGAAGAACGCTGTGCTCGTAGACATTCGCGAATACTACGATGCTGGAGGTGTACGTAAGCCTGGAAAGAAGGGGATTTCGCTTACTAAAGAGCAGTACAAGAAGGTAGAAACTTTGGTAGAAGATGTGGATGCTGCCATAATTGCTATGGATGATGGTGTGACTGGAGTATACTTGAATGAAACTTTAGACAATGATGATGAAAACTCGGTGGCATTTGCGGTAATTACATGGCAAATATGCTTGCTAAGCTGTTTGTAGATTTCTCCAAAGCGTAGAATCACAATTCGCAAATTTAAAGGAAAGATGCTGGTAGATATTCGTGAATTTTATGACAGTGATGGCAGTATGAAGCCTGGCAACAAAGGAATTTCGTTAACGAAAGAGCAATGGCGCGTGGTGGTTGACAAGGCCGATGAAATTGCTGAGGCTATGGCATCGGTGTAATGTCAGCTTGCAGCCACATATATATTATCCTCATCTACGAAACTACAATAGTTTGTCATCTAATGTCGATCATATTGATGCCACTCGTGCACGTTTAGCAGCAGCTTCCGAGTCCAATGCAAGGGCTCTTTTGTTTATCTCACTCTTTCTTTCATCCTGTTCATCATTTTGTTCTGGAGGACGTTCATCATAGTTCCGATGATTCATGTGTCGACTTTCATAGCTTTCATTATCTCTTGGTTGTTGTTGCTGTTGATGCGGTTCATAATGTGTTGGATGCCTTATCTCTTCTCGATGTTGCAAATGTTGCATATCTTGCGATGGTCGATATTGTTTATTTGGGTGATGCCCAAAGTCATTCGGACCCAAATTTAAGCCAAGCATGCTTTTATCATCAGGCATTTCATGTGTCATCCCACCAAGATGCATGTGTCCACTTGATGAAGTCGATGGATCATTGTGTTGAGGACTGAAATCTTGACGTAAGAGCATATTGGCAGCTACAAGAAGGAATTACTATCTTTTAATTTGGATCATGGTACTTGTAGGTGATGGTAACATTCCATGTAAATTTGATGGACTTGGCAATGCAGACATCATATTTGGATTACCACCATGCATTGACTGAAGCATACCCAACTAAAAGAGACATTATTATGGTATAGTTGTACAAGATTACATTGTGATGGTAGAGTTGAGGAGGTAAATATTGCATATCTTTCTTTTGCAATAATTGTTGAAAACCTTTTGGTGTCCTCTTCTTGTTTAAGTTGTTACGATGGCTGTTTAGAAGATATTGTTCCGGCTAATATTCATGATAAGTCGTCAAAGAAACCCACGATCTTTTTACATCGTTGGTTAACCCAAGTGAAACTCCTGGTGGAAGCATTCGATCCGTTGGTGTGCCCATATTAGAGTACCCAGGTGAACTTTCATGAGAAGAAATACTTGCATATGGGCTTTCCATAGCTTTTTTCTTACCTTCACCAAATAACGTATCATACTAAATATGAAATATGAATATTTTTGAATTTTCAAAATCTTCTTACATCTCCATTGTCTTTAGTTTCATAAGGTTCACCATATTCCGTGTATTTCAATAGTATTTGATCAACACTTGTACTTGAATATTGATACAATTTATCATTTGAATCAAAAACAATAAGTGCAATTTCACAATCACATAATTTGGATAATTCCATAGCTTTTTTAAAAATTCCAGTTTTTCTTTTAGCAAAAGTGACCTATATCATATCAATATATATATATATCTTAAACATTATCATTTACTTGTCGATTACGATCATCATCAATACGTTGAATTTTGATCTTCTTTCGGCCCATTCTTGTATCCCACTACAAATCTATAAATAAACCACAATATTATCCGTACTCTACTTACACGTACAAAATTAAAATGAAAGCCGACTCTTTAATATCTCGATAGCTTAAACTTCGAATATCTCAAAACGCTATTTATAATAACTCTATTCTCGAACAATAAGACTTGATCGATATTTTTACCTTGCAATTTGTATCAAATGATCGAAGAAATAAGGAAACGTACGTATACAAACTGAAAATTAGATTTTCGAAAATTTAAAAAAAAAAAATTAATGCAATGATTTAGTGTGAATACGTCCGGCAATTGCACGACAAAAATATTTGGCATCAATATAAGGCTTTTGTGAACGAAGATAATATTCAGCATCTTCCATTGTAATTTGATTGTCAATTGATTTTGGACGACGTGAAGATATTGAAACGTTTACACGACCATCAGCTGTAACACCTTCAGTTAATAATTTTGATTTTAAATCTTTTCGCGCCAATTCTTCAATATCCATATCTTCTTCATCTTTTCCATCTAATGAACGATTTGGTGTTGTATTGTTATTTGTTTTTTGAACTTTTGCTTTACGACGTTTACCACCTTTATCTTTTTCATTTGCTTCATCTTTTTTAGCTTCTTCTAATAATTCAGCACGTAAATCAAGATCTTGTTGACGCATTTTTGTAAAGGTTTCATCAGTACTTGCTTTAACAATATCCAATGCAGTCTAATTAAATCATGATAAGATATATCAATACAGAATGGATATTTTGTACTAGGGTAGTCATGCCGTTTGGATTTGGTAAAGCTATTGCATGAGTATCGTTGCGTTGTTTTGAAATTTCAACCATTTCTTCAAGGATTTGCTTGAGATATTCATGAAGAGCAAGTCCCATCAAATCACATGCATCGTCAGTAGCATGAACACCAGCTTGACTTAGAGATTTTTGCATTGTTTGTTGTAATACATGGGATTGGAATAAATCGTTGTATGCCCAACTTTCTTTTTTTGGTGCAAGTAAATTTGCTTTGGGAACACCAGCTAACATGACACGTTTTTCTTGAGCAGGATCAATATTTGTATGACTGAGTGCATCAGCTTCTCTGCGTAGATCATTTTGACCGATTGGCATTAATTCTTCATATTCTGTACCAGTAGATGCAGTGTCAATCGATGAAGGCATTCCAAAGGATGCTTTGGACACTGCTGGTGCTGCAGGCTTGGTCACTTTCTTTTTAGCAATTCCACTCATTCCCATGCCTTGATTTGGTGAACGTGGAGAGCTTGCTGTTGGGGCAATTGCTGTACGTGGAGTGCCTTTAGGAGTTTGCGATGGCATTGACGTGACAGAAGTACTCATTGGAATTGGTTGACGACCAATTGTACACACTGGGCATGAAGCATTTGTACAACTTTCAAAGTGATTGTAAACTTGAAGAAAAGTCTTGGCTCGAGCCACATGAGTATTTGGATTTTGCATTTCTTGGACATTGGGCTTGGATTCAGCACAACCTGGAACTGGGCATTGAATAGAAGTACATTTCTTGCAATGGAGAACCATTTGAAGAATACGGCCATACTCAGCAGCTTGTTGAGGAACAGCTTTTGGAGCTACTGCAGGTGGAGCTGATGCAGCTTTCATTGGCATCTGTGCTGCAGCATTTTCTTCTTCTTGACGCATTTGTAGTGGAGTTTTAGCAGGGGATCCAGGCTTTAATTGCAATTTTCCTGAACGAGCACCTGATACATTATGTAAATGATAGTAATAATGGCATTGGCTTACTGTAAAGTTTGCGAAGATCATCACAAAAAGGAATGGGGCATCGATCGTGAAGAGCAATTGGGCATTCTTCAGCATGTAATTTGACCAAAGTTTTGAGTTGATCACAGTGAGCACAACCTTCCCCAGTACGTCCTTTAGTGCAAATCACTGTATGCTTAAAGAAGATTTTGATATCATCGCATTTTTTCACCTAAGACACTCATAAATACATAAAATTTACTAATTGAAGTACTGGGCAGGATCCAGCAGCATTACAAGACACTGCATGGTTGAGTAAATGGCGTGCAAAGCGAATCTTTTCAGCCGATTGAGCATCTGCAGTTGCAGGACGCATGCTGTCCACAGACTGCGTTCGAGATACTGGAGTTGGTCGTACAGGAGGTGTTGGTTGTTGCACAACTGGTGGAGTATATCGCATAGGTTCATTTTTCATGACTTCACCAAATCCACCAACACGTTGGGGCTACATACCATTAGTTCTAATCATATCAAAGCATTGTAGTACCATTAAACCACCAAGTTCCTGCGAAAGAGTTGAAAAAATAGCATCTCCAAGATGTCGTTTAACAGTATCAAGAATCGAATTCATATCAGTCTACAATCTATAAGCGTTTATCCTTTTTCAATAATACCTTTAAAGCAGCTCCTTTGCCTTTAACATCAGCAAATATTAATTTGTACTTGTCAGGATATCGTTGTTGTAGAATTTGAAAGAGTTTACGCATTTTTTCTTCTGGAGATGATAAAGTTTGTTGGTATGACATAGGAGCAGCTACAATTGGTTGGGCTGCAATGCCTATTGATGATGGAGGTTGAATCATCGTTGGTTGTGGCTGAATTAACGATGGTGGAGGCTGCACAAGAGAAGCTGGTGGTTGTACAAGAGATGCTGGAGGCTGAACTAGCGATACAGGGGGTTGTACGAGAGATGCAGGCGGTTGAAGCATTGATCCAGAGCCCCCATAGCCATCTACACCTAGAACACTAGTACAAGCAGTTCTTATATATTCTTTTTACCCATATCTAGGTCATCGTCATCTTCATCGTACAACAAATTGTCGAGGGGAGCACTCATTTTCTAAAATGACCACATAAACTCATTTATTCAGCCTCCGGATACTATCCGTAGCCTAGGATTGCATTTGTAAGAAAAATCATCATATCTATCCGTAGCCTAAGGTATTTTGTACTTGCAAGATAAAATTATCATGTTGTCTAGTTATCAAGTTCAAAATGATTTAAGACTGAGTCTAATGCGATTTTATATGTCGATGCTCCAAATCCTATTCATAATTTAGTAAAATCATTAAAGATTGATATGAATGACCACAGATATAACGCAAATTGGTTAATGGAATTGTATCTGGTGAAATTCCTGGGTGAATTAGAATCACTTTAGCATTTGTAAGCTCAAGAGCACGTTGAATCGCAGGATATTTTGATAACAAGCCTAATAAAGCATGAATGATGGATTCATGATTATTTATGATGATACCTCCTCCATTGAAAATGATTGTCGTGGACGTTGAACTATCAAGTAGATTATCAATAACAATTCCTTCGTGATTTGTATGTATTGATGTAATAGAGACACCAGCTATTGCTGCAGAAGCTTTTAACTCTTCTTTTACTTGAGTCCATGATGCCTTTGTCCTATAATTTCCATGTTAAGATAAAGTTATCAAAAGAAAATCTAACCCAGCAATGATATCACCTTGTATAAGTGAACATGGTCCATTCACAATGTGAATATTTCCCATAGCAATCTTAGATACATTCTTGCTTGATACTATTCTTCTTGGAGTGACTTGTTTTGGTGTTTCTGTAGCTTGAGCTAATGCCCAAGGCAACTTGGTAGGTGATTGTTGAGGAATAGATTCTCTCTTAGGGAATTCATTAGATGGTTGATTATCATGAACATCATCTCGATCAGTCAATGGCCCGAGCAAAGAAGAAAGCTCTATCCATACTCATAAATCTTAATCAACCTATTCTAAAAGCACCTGCATCCAACAGATCAATATCATCGTCATATTCACTTGTAGAAGAGGATCGTGTCTCTACAGTGGATGGAGAAGGCTGAAAGAGGTTTGGTAAGAAGTATTCATCAGCTGATTTCTTCTTTGAAGAGAAAGTTCTTGTCAATCGATGTCCACCCTTGAGCCACCGATGCATTTCTTCAATGATCCATATGCTACATCTATCCAAGCATCTTTCGTGCATATAAATGTGGTCTCATGTTTATTACGAATTAAAAGAGCACGAATAATTTCAAGGATTAGATAAGGACGAAACAAATAAATATGATAGTGTTCACTAATCCCATCGGACAATATTGCACGTTCGAGTAAAGATAGGCTTAATATTGCTTCGATGGTTTGTTTGTTGGAGAATCTTTGGAGACAATCCTGTGGATAATATGCATGAACATGTAGGCATCTTGCGAATGATTCGAATCACTGGTAGTTTAACATCGCAATTATATAGTTCATCACAATCTACAAACACTTTAAGATGATTGCTATTTCCATATCGTACAAACCTTTTTGTGGTGCATCAAGTGTCCATTGAACCACACAACAACCTTGTGGGCTTTCCCAAGTTCGTCGAGATACATTAGACTAGAGAGCTATTAGAAACCATAAAGAAAGAAAGAAATACCTGCATACGCCGCTTTGGACGCATGTACATTGGTGCAACATCAGCTCGTGGATGGTGGCAACTACTGCCTAATGCGCCCATTGTATTATGTCGAGTATACTTGAAATTTGTATCGAGTTGAAGCTACTGCTCAAAGATTGCAACACAAACTGGCCTCTTACTTCTCAGCTTGTTTCTTGACATGTAAATAACAAAGTTCAAAATTCCGATGTGATGACATTTAATCTATTGAAATGTTGCTTTGACGTCATAAAATCAATTGAAATCATATCCAATAAAGTGTATCAAATGTGAGATGATAAAATTACAATGGCTGGTTACCTTGAGATACTCTAAAGATCACTTGATCATCACCACCTGAATCCAAATGACGAGAGTGTTTAAACATTCAAGAAATTCAAGTATTTATGGGCAAGAAGACTGCGTTATTGTGTTTTGTTGCAGTAAACTTGACGATAACAAATAGTGACTGCATGAATGCCTGCCATAAGAGGATGAGGAATGGTAAAACGTAGTTTAACGTCTAATATACTTTTGACAGTTGTGATTTGTTACAAAAAAATGAAAATTGGTTGACTTCATTTAAGTATACAAATTCATTTTTGTATGAAAATGACAATGATCACTTTGTATACATACTTCTAATTAAAAGTAATGTCCAAGTTGCTGTTTAGCGAGGTGAGACATGTACATTTGTGTGTCGCCAATCAATTGCATTAAATATATTTATTTTATGATATACAAGTTGATTGATATATTTTTTGTTTATTTTCAAGTGAACAGGAAAGTCGTAGTGCACTTGGCATTTAAGCAAGTATGGACTTTGAAGATTTGTCTACGATGCAAATAGAAGACCTTGGCAACTTATTCAATGATCATTTAGGTGATGAGAACACAGATATGGGCTTTTCTTTAGGGTATTCAGATGAAGATAATAATTCGCCCAAGACACCAGCCACAACACTATCCCAAGACTTTCACAATGTCACAGCATCATTGTTAAACCTGCCCAACTCGCCCAACCCAATGCCATTTCAAAATCAACAAGTTATTGATTCAACTACACTTGTTTTTAACGAGTTTTCACTTGAAGATCGTATTGCACAACATACAAAATCTAAAATTCATTCTATGACTAATATTGAGCCGATTGGAATGCCACCAATATTTCAAAATACAATTAGTGCTCAGACTTCAGCTGAACCTGCTGAAATCTCAAGCAATGCTGTACCTACTTGGTTAAAACCACAAGCATCAACTTTACCACCAATGCCTAAACAACCCCCAACTATGATCAATACTATGAAAAGGTTGGTGGATAGATTCTAGATATTTGTATTGATTTTTTTTTTCTTTAGACCATTTGCTGCTATGGAGACTTGCAGCAGTGATAGCTGTAGTACTATTGCTAATAATGATGAAGATGACCGTGGATATCGAAAAAAATCTCGTGAAAAAATGCGTCGTCAAGAAGTTAATGTCAAGGTAGGAATTTCGTATCTTAAAATTTCATTGATTTTTTTTTCTAGTTTGATGAATTAACAAGTCTTTTGGGGATGAATGACAAAGTTCGGAAGAGTGCTGTTTTGCAAGAAGCTGTCAATACTATCAAGGTATGTATTGTAAAATTGTGCATATTGTAATGAAGATTAGTCTCTACGTCGAGAACGAGATGAAATTCGTAATGATCGTGATCGTTTAAAACAAGAATTGAGTAAACTTGCATCATGCTTGCAATTCTCTCACATGGGTAACATGGCAAATACAATGAGTATGCCACAACAACTTCCAACTCATCCCCCAACAATGCCTCCTCCTGTACATTCTATTGTGCAAATATCTTCTTATGATGATGAGCTAGGGTGTTTGTTTTCCTATCGGATCCAACTTTGCTTATAATTTTAATCCTTATGCAAACCCTCCATCTCAAGTTCCTTCCACACAAACAATGTCATTGGGTCCACCTATTGCTCCAAAGCTGGAATCTTCCAAATCTGTGCTATTACCAAACAACACCAAAAATTGAATCGTTCATGGCATTTAACCATACAACGCTTTGCCAATTTACAAAAATGAATTCCATTTAGTATAAATCATCGTTTATAGACTACGTCTCAAGTAGATATAATCATAGTGTGTCATACTAGAACGACATATTTTTATGATCAAGCACGTTTTGTTCATTGAATACAAGTCCATTTTGTCCAAGTACAGCCGTCACAACTTTAAATTTTGCACGAATTCGTTGTAGATTCAAATGTAATTTTTCATCCAAACTATTCTACCAACATACATGATTACTTTAAAAAATCAAAATCTCATACCACAAGTTCATATTCTTCAATTTGTTTTCCCAATGATTCAATTGCTTTAACAGCTCTATTTACATCAATCAAAACCTACTAATTTCATCTAATCTATTACCTTGTTGAAAAAAAATCTTTTTCTTTTTCCATCATAGCAGTCCATAACAAATAGCATCCATAATAAAATCCAACTTCATTTCCAATTTCATATCCTTTTACTTCTCTAGAAATAAATCTCAATTTCATCTTTCCTCTTAAGTTTATACCCAAGATCTTTTCCTTCAGTATACCCAAGTCGACGACCTTCTTCGATTCCTTCTGCATACCCTTCATCAATACATACTTCTTCCAATTGATCTACCATCTCAAACACATCCATTTTCACACTTTATCAATTTCTTCTTATTGATGATTTCTTATTATTTGATTTGAAAATGAGCTTATCCGGATGAATTAATCGGATGATATTTGATTGGTTAAAATGGTGTAAATTCTTGGTTGGTGGACAAAGCAACGATTGTTTGACTGGTTATTGGATATCGTTGTGTAAGTATTGGGCCATTGGCATTCAAAAAAGGGAAGAACCAAAAGATAAATAATGGGTACGCCACGCAATGTCGAGAGGATGAGGAATTAATGTGAATCTTTAG
>JNBS01000831.1:0-12729 GCA_002081575.1 Thraustotheca clavata | reverse complement strand
ACCAGCCCCAACACAAACTCCCACTCCAGAACCAACCGCAGCTCCAACTACTGCACCTACTGATGCTCCAACTAACGCCCCAACTAACGCCCCAACTTCCGTACCTACAGATGCTCCTACTGTAGTCCCAACACCTACTTATGCTCCTACTATTGCACCAACTTCTGCACCCACTAACCCACCGACAAATTCACCCACTGATGCTCCAACAGTAGCTCCTACCTCCGCCCCAACTACCTCCCCAACATCTGCACCAACCTCAGCTCCAACAACAGTACCAACTGCTGCACCTACATCGACACCTACTTCGGGTGACGTCCAACTTTGTACATTCACACAAAAGATTCTCTCGGAGTACAATAATCAAGTTTATGCAGATATTATTCACGGCAACACGAATGAAAAGCTTGTGTACAACGCTGACACCAAGGCTATTCAATTTAAATCTAACGGCCAATGTTTGGATGCCTATCAATCTGGCGACCACTATGAGCTTCACACCTACCCATGTAATGCTTTCAACAATAACCAAATGTGGCTTCTCGATTCGACCAGACATCGTCTCCAACATGCCGTCCATTACAATCTTTGTGTCGTTGTAAACCCATACCAACCAGGTGATTTGGTTCGCGTGGAAGCTTGCAGCGAAAGATTGGCGCAATACATCGATAAATGTACCGGTGAAGACAAGAACTACATTCAAATTCAAACGTGCAAGTCCAACAAGCCTTTGTCAGAATACGACACCGGTCTTTATGCCGACGTGGTTCGCAATAATTTGAACGAACTCTTCATCTTTAAAGATGGCGCAATCCAAGCAATCTCCAATGGACAATGTCTCGATGCCTTCCAAGACGATAATAAGCTTGGATTGCACACCTACCCTTGCGACCAAAACAACGTGAACCAAAAATGGTACATGGACAGTGGCCGTATTAAGCATTCGGTTCACAAAGATCAATGCTTGGATGCCGACCCAACAGACCCATCGAACAAAGCTCAAATGTACCAATGCTTCCCTAACAGTGACAATCAGTGCTGGAAGGTAGTCTCTATGTAAATTTTGCATTTAGCATATTCAAGCTTTAATAAATCTTTAAATTCTTTATGGACATAATGCTTTTCATTAATCTTACAATACATGTTACTTCTTTCGGACCATTCGAGCCAGAGCTAACAATCCAATGGTACGAAATCCAACATTAATTGCAAGTAAGGCAATGACATCGATTATTAAACTTCCATCATCAAGAGACTGGTTCGAAAGAACTTGAGCTCCACTAGTTGCAATACAGCGTTGATTTGGGTCGCATTTAATTGTATCGATGCTGTTCCAATATGCTCTGCTCAAACCTCTATAGGCATATTTAAGAGGCGAAATATATTCGAGCCAAATGAAGTAGTCAGGGGTATTGCTTGTATTGAGGAATAACCCACCAAAGAGAACAAGAGGCAAAATTATGACTATACCAATGACAGGGGCAATATCAGCTCGACGAACCATGCAGGATACCATGTAGCCAAGCCCTACTGCAGCACTGTTTAGCAGCATCAAAAACAAATAAAAGCTGAAAAATACAGTGGCATTAGTAGGCCCGAATCCGATCATGAAATAAAGTGGAATTAAAAACAACATGGGAAAGAAAGCCTGGAAAAATATTTCACTGATATTCTTTGCCAAATACCAAGTCGAAGCTCGATACAATGCAGCATTCCACTCTCGAAGCATAATGGGCAATTCCAATGGCACTGCAATAAATTCCGAGTTCGCCGAAGAAAATACTTGGTTAATTGAAATGAAAAATAGTACCCCAGAGTAACTTTGCAACCCAGTTTGGCTTAAACTTAGCTGTAAGTAAATGAGACCAACAATGATTGAAATAAAAAAACTCTGAAAGCACCGAGCTTTGAAAGCAATTTGATCGCGAACAATTCGTAATACATTTCTTTTGCATAAAACACGAATTTGGCCACACAATCCCATTCGAGTTTCACGGTAGCTCTCAATAGCTGCGTTGTTAACCGACGAAGCTGAATTATTCTGCGTCTTAGAATACTCAGTCCATGCATCGGCAATTTTAGCAACACGTTGAGCATCTGGGCTATCTAAATCGAGGATAATAATCTGTCTCATAAAGTAATCCGTTGGGTTCATGTATGTGGGGCATTGATATCCGATAGATGCAAAATATTGGACAGAATCGGAAGCCTTTCCATTATAAACTGTTCTGCCATTAGAAAGCAAATAAAGGCGATCAAATAGTGCAAATATTTCAGAAGAAGGTTGATGTATAGTTGCAAGAACTGTACGACCTTCTTGAGCTAGCTTTTGAAGCTGTAATACCACAGATTCTGCCATAAACGAGTCCAGCCCTGATGTCGGTTCGTCTACAAACAATAGCGATGGATTTGTTAAGAGCTCAGTAGCAAAACTTAAACGCTTACGTTCACCACCAGAGAGCCCACGCATACTTTCATTGCCAATTTGTGTGTCTTGACATTTCTTTAATCCAAGCTCTTCAATTACATAGTTGACCCGTTCGATACGATCACTGAGTGAATATGCATCACCCATGCGTAAGTCTGCTTGGAAAAGTAAATGTTCTCGTACTGTTAGTGTTGCATAGAAGACATCATCTTGCATGACATAGCAAGCCCTTCGATTCATATCCTGGCTCCAATTTTGACCATTTACAAGCACAGAGCCTTGAAACTTTGGATTGCGACCGGCGATAACATCGAGAAGCGAACTTTTACCAGCACCCGAAGGTCCCATAATAACAACCATTTGACCAGGAAGTGCTTCACCTTTAACATCTTTAAGTATAGTCTTTGTATATGATTCACGTCGACTCTTACGAATTTCCACCGTCACTGATTTAATATCCCATGTGAGTGCAATTTTAGGGACAGCAGCCATAGTTTTATTGACATTCTTTAGACTTGGTGGACTAGCAGCTTTAGGTGTATTCACGGCAATAAAATGGTGATCACCATTTGTAGTGCCATCTTCTCTAGATGTGACTGTATCCATTTTAGGTAACTTTTATACTGAGCTACCTAGTAAAAGTTTGGAAATGCACCGAATTGCAACGAAGTCATGGGTAGTTAAAATACTAAAAATTCTTTCCAATCACCGAGAAGCAATCTAATTGTCATTCATTTTGTATGATTGAATCGATAACGAGTTATATTTAAGTGGTTTATGATTATTTAGATCCGCGTAAGCGATTGTCAACTTTAGATTGATTTTGTATACAGTAAAATACAAATCATATATTTATGTGGATTATGATAATTCGAATCTAAGTAAGCAAACGTCCAAGCTCACGTATTGTGGTTACTACTACCATTCGAAATACAGCATAGCTCAAAAACTTTTGGAATGTTTTTTGATATTGGAGATCACTTGATATATAATATTTAGTATATCTCTTTATCTTTTATGATATCTCTTCGGTTCTCGATTTTGTACTGATTTTGATTTGAGATGCTGTTAAAGATCCAACCAATAAAAGTATTCATGCATGAAAATAGATATACCTGTAGATAGCATATTTTAAATGAACCTGGTGCGATTAGGATTTATATCAATATTATTATGCAATTGATGTATTGCATGCTTCTTTTTCTACACTACATTTGCGATCCATTACGTATGTGGTATGAAGATTTTGCATAGTATCGATTTCCTCTATGATTTCTATTTGTGGTCATTATTTGCTACAATCATCGCAAAGAACCTGTCTAAATAAACAATCGCTTGGAAAATCTCTATCCATTCCCAGTAAAGTAATGATTGAATCTATCATGTGAAAACAGTCCTCTATTATCGTCGTGTCGATAGGAATTAACCTATTACATGATTGCTGTCCGACAGATCTTGCAATAAGTTTAGTTGATTCATAACAAAACTAAGTTAAAGTTGGGAATGAAATTTTGGTATATCAACAAGTACCAATATCAATGGGGTTGTAAAGCTGTCATATTCGAAATTGACAAGTCTTGGCAATGGCTAGTTTTGAGTTAAACAAATCACCTCAAGGCCATGTCATAGTTTCCACACAAATGGAAACTGGTGAACATCTTTTAGTTGATGTACCAAAGATGATACTGGAGTGGAAACATGTAACTCGTTCTGTGCAAATTAAAAATGCCAACACCAAGGAGATGGAAACAAAAGTCATTTTAAACGACGTAAGTGGCACTGCTCTTCCTGGAGAGCTGGTAGTCATTATGGGACCTTCTGGAGCTGGCAAAAGCTCACTGCTTGTTGTCATATCAGGACGCCAGCGAGATTTTAAAGGCTCTGTTTATGTAAACGGTAGCAAATGGAACAAATCAACAAACAAAAAAGCTTCGTATGTGATGCAAGACGACATATTTTATTCAACATTGACTGTGCGTGAACATTTGACATTTCAGGCTGAGTTACAAATGGGAAAACAATTTAATGTCAAACAACGTGAACCAAGAGTGAATTATGTAATTGAAGAATTGGGTCTTACTAAATGTCAAGGCACACAAATTGGCGGTGTGCGACTTCGTGGAATTTCTGGTGGTGAACGAAAGCGACTTGTTCACTACTTTTTGTAGATGAACCTGCCTCAGGCTTGGATTCCTATATGACTGAGTCTGTTTTAAATCAACTTCAGGCTCTTGAACGTAAAGGGCGAACCATGGTAGCCACCATTCACCAACCATCATCTGAGCTATTTGATTTATTTGATCGTCTTTATTTACTTTCTGATGGACAACCAGTGTACAATGGAAAAGCTTCTGAGACAGTCGAATTTTTCTCGAGCTTAGGCTACAAATGTCCAACTTACACAAACCCAACAGATTATTTCACGCGTCAAATTATTGTCTTGGACAAAAACTCTGAAGCTGCAGACCGTGTCAAACACTTAATTGAATGCTGGCGAAGTAAAGTGGCTGCTATGAGTACTGGAGAAATGCAATTTTATTAAACAGAATCGCCAATTGCTTATATCGATAAGCATTTAGCCAGATATGACACCATGTATCCCAGCCCAATAGCAGAACTAGATAGCAACACTGTAAAGAGATAAAAATTAAAAATAGTTCAGTATTCGATGGGCCAAATCCAATCATAAAGTAAAAAGGGATTAAAAACACCATTGGATATAGTAATTGAAAGCCGAGCTCACTTAAATTTTTGGCTAAATACCATACCCAAACACGATAAAGGCCACTCAAGTATGCACGTGTTATAATTGGTAGCTCAAGAGGAACGTTAAGGAACTCAAAATTAGCTCCATGGAAGAACAAATCTATAACAATGAAAAAAATACGCCAGAAAATGATTGATCTCCAGATTGCGTCAAGCCAAGTTTAAAAAATACCAATCCACAAATGATAGAAATTAGAGCATTAGAGGCTAAATGGGCAATCCGTGTAAAATTTCGCTTGCATAATACTCGCATTTGCCCAAGAACTCCCATAAGCCCTGACATAACTCCTATCCTTGGTATCCTATTGTTATTACCTGCTGTGCCATTTGGTGGCTTATTTCTCAGTATTAATGACATTCCTGACTATTTCGTTTGGTTTGCTTGCATATCTCCAGTTAAATATGCCTTTCGAGGAATGAGTCGTGCATTTTGGACAACGGTGCAAACAATACAATGCGATAGTGCCAATGAAATCTGTGTAGCACATACAGGGACTGAGGTATTAAAATATCCTCAGCTGATGACCGAAGCATGGGATATGATGTTGCTTACTTGATTTGAATCAACCTTTTATTCCGTTTGATCGGACTAATCACACTACGGTTTAAATTACTCAAAGTAGCCTAGTAATCTTTTGCATAACAAGTTGAATTTTATCAGTGTTGCAATGTTTGCATTTTATTTTGGTTGGATACAATCCTTTTCCACAAATAGTGGATGTCTCTATTCATTTAAAGGCTGGATCATATCTTCTGTAATGATTTCAGCTCCTATAACAACCACGCTTCGACTTGGTGTGACACGATAATGGATTACAATATCACTCAAGGTAACTCGATACTGAGTTAACTTTGGATCAACTCGTTCCCGGGTAGCACGCATATCAAGCAGTAGATTTTCCTCAACAAAGGCCACAAAGTCTTCGAATTTGGGAAAAAGATTAATGGCACAAAGTTTTGCCCGAGTTAATTTGCAGCTTTTGTATGCATTTTCCATAGCTGGGTATGCACCATCATCAAAAGCCACTTCAGTTATTGTGAGAGGCTCTTCATCTTCAGCATGTTCTTTGCCAACCCAACCTGGAGCAAAAGATTCTTCAGGAGTATCACTGAAAGCAACGTAGGGTTTAATATCAACGATTGGTGTGCCATGAACAAGATCAAGTCCTTGGAAAAGAACATAACCCTCTTTAGCATTAACTTGGATAATCTTGGCCAAAGACAAACCAATTGGAGCTGGACGATGTGGTGAGCGTGTAGCTAATACACCAACAGATTCACCATTTAAACGAGGTGGTTTAATAGTTCCTTTGGCTCGAGCTGCTGGCTTGTGCACATTAGTATTTTGATGAAAATGAAAGACGACCCATGCATGGCTAAATTGTTCAAGAGACAAAAGCGCTGACGGTGGAATATGCTTGGAGAGTTGCAATTTTGCTACTGAAGTCTTTACAAGCGATGGTTGTCTAGGAGTTCCATTGCGTGTTGAATAAGGTGACGTGATCGTTCCAATAGTTTGTACAGTTAACAATGGTACATGAACATCTTTCTTGGATCCTTTCTTTGCTCGTTTAGCTCTAGCAATCTCTTCAAGCACCGATTCAGGTACTCCATGTGCTTGCATCGCAGCTTCCAGTGCTTTAATGTTATCCTGCGCTGCTCCAAGTGCTATTTGCAATCGCACCCGACCTTCGCGTTCAATTTTCGATAGCTGTTTGAGCTCATTTCGTGCAGTAGATGTAATAGAGCGACGAAGAGCAAGCCATACCAACGCACCTGAAGCAAGCGCTGACACAATTGCCAGTGCTTCTGGTGGCACTCGTTGTGACCAATGCATCACCACTGGTGGAAAAAGTGTGACAAACACTATCCTCTCACCACCAACTTGCTGACCTTTTTTTATCGCTTCCTCCCATGCTTTAAGCGCTGCAAAGCAATCGACACCCACAACACCAACATGTACAAGACCGACACCGCACTAAGAGGCTCAAAACAATGAATTTTTTTAGTTGTACTACTTGGTAACCAGCTGCTGTGATAACGTGATAGAGGACCATAAGCAGTCAACGACGCAGAAGTGCGAAGAATCCTGACGTCTCAAATTTTCATTGAGATAAGCAGAACACTGCATAGAATGTGTTTGACCATCATTGCGCAATGGACGTCGGCTGAAGATCAATTTCATGCACCGTTTGATTGCTCCATGCCAATAGATTCCTTCCCTACAGTGGTCCTATCCCCATACTCGCAACTATGGTCAGCACTTGATCGGATAGCAATTTCGAGAATATCCCATCTTCACTGAGTTATGTGAGTCGTTGAGGGTAATAGGGGCTTGGATTTTTTCGACTTTTACTTGAATTCAACCAATTTCCATCGATGGTTGATGACTATTGTTTTCTTAAGTTGGTGGCAGAGGTGGTGATCAAAAACTTCCATCTGTCGATCACTGTGTTTTGAATTTCGTGTAATCCACGCTTTGCGGCAGCTGGAAACAACTTGTTCATTATCACATTTACCACTTTCACTCAACCATGGAGGAACATTACATTACAGTGGAAACACCAAAAGCTGGCGAAAAAATTCTGGTTGATGTACCCAAGATCACATTGGAATGGCACCATGTTACTCGAGTTGTCAAGGTCAAAAATACTGCCACCAAACAAATCGAAGACAAGGTCATCCTAGACAATGTCAATGGCTCGGCTGTGCCTGGTGAATTACTTGTTCTCATGGGTCCTTCTGGTGCTGGTAAAAGTTCATTGCTTGATGTGATTGCTGGACGACAAAAACAATACCAAGGTTCTGTGCTTGTCAATGGCGAAAAATGGACCAAGAAAAACAAAAAACTCGCGTCGTACGTCCTACAAGACGATGTGTTTTATGAAACACTTACTGTCAAAGAACACTTGCTCTTTCAAGCAGAACTACGCATGGGTAAAACTTTTAATGCACAACAACGTGAAGAACGTGTCAACTATGTGATCGAAGAACTCGGACTTGAAAAGTGTCGAGATACACAAATTGGTGGTGGCCGTATTCGTGGCATCTCGGGTGGACAACGCAAACGATTGAGTTTTGCGACAGAAATCTTGACCAACCCATCGTTGTTGTTTGTCGATGAACCAACGTCGGGTCTTGACTCGTTCATGGCCGAGTCTGTGATGATTCAACTACAGAAACTTGCTCGTGAAGGCCGCACTGTGATTGCTACAATTCATCAACCATCGTCCGAGTTATTTGTGTTGTTTGACAAATTGTATTTGTTATCAGATGGTCAACCAGTGTACAATGGCAGAGCATCGGATGCAGTCGAGTATTTTGGAGAATTGGGATACCAATGTCCAAATTACATGAACCCAACCGACTATTTCATGCGTCAAATTATTGTATTGGACTCCAAGTCGGATGCTGCTGAACGCGTGCAAAAGTTTGTAGCTCATTATCGATCGCATGGTGGTCGAGATGATTTAGCTACAGATGTGTCGACTGCCAGTGAAGATGAAGATCAAACTTCTTATGAGAGTTCGCATCTTGGTACTATCGGTCAAATGCGAGTCCTTTGCAAGCGAAATATCACTCGTCTAGTTCGTGATGGTCTTGCGTTCAAAGCTCGATTGGGTCAAAGTATCATTATTTCGGTGGTTGTTGGGTTGATCTTTTTGCAACTTGATTTGGATCAAACCGGTGTACAGTCGTTTACTGGTGCTTTGTTTTTCATTGTGGTGAACCAGTTCTTTAGTGCAACGACACCTGAGTTTGCATCGGTACCATTGGAATTACCTCTTATGGCACGTGAATACAATGGTGGTTTGTACCGATCGTATGTGTGGTACCTTGCCAAAAACATCAGTGAGCTAGTAATTCAGTTCTTCTTTCCACTTATCTTTTTGGTTCCAGTGTACTTTATGGTTGGATTTGGTGCATCGAATGCCACGTTGTTTTTCTCCATGTACATGTACTTGGCATTGTTGACAAGTTCGGCAACTGGTTTGGGTTATATGGTATCGTGTTTGGCCAAGACACCTGAGATTGCACCGATCATTGGTATTTTGATAATTTTGCCATTTTTGATTTTCGGTGGGTTGTTTATCAACACGAACAACGTGCCAGTGTACTTTAGTTGGCTGGAATATATTTCTCCAATGAAATATGCTTTCCGTGGTATGAGTCGTGCGTACTGGTCGACGATTGATACGATTCCTTGTGATACGTCGGCAGGATCGTGTGCTGCATTGACTGGTTTGGACGTGTTGAAAAACTTGGGTCTGAACGAAAAGAGTATGGGTTATGATGTGGGATTCTTACTCTGGATCAACGCCATGTTTCGTGTGTTTGGCTTGCTTGCACTAGTCAATCGTCTTCGTAGACAATAGATGATTTATTTATGCATATCGTCATAATGATCAAGCTAATATATTGATATTTTACATGAAGTAATTGTGAAATGATTTTGTCATAAAAGAGGATTGTATTTTCGGATTCAACAACGATATATTTGTCTATTCTTTGGAGCAATCATTACCTTATCACAAATTCATGCAGATTTAAAAAAAATGACAAGTCAAAATAGTATAAAAATCAAACACTAAGAAAAATTACACGCAAACGTCGCCGAATAGGGGCATTAGTCAGAGCAGTCGTTGCCGAATAGGGGCATTAGTCAGAGCAGTCGTTGCCGCATCAGTGCGAGCATCCGTCGGGGCCTCAGTTGAAACTACAGTCGGCGTATCCGTTGGTGCATCTGTCGGGGCGTCAGTTGGTGCTACAGTCGGTGCATCCGTTGGTGCACTTGTAGGAGCATCGGTCGGTGCATCGGTGGGAGCATCAGTTGAAGCATCAGTCGGAGCATCCATTGGTGCACTTGTAGGAGCGCATCAGTCGGCGCATCCGTTGATGCATTTGTAGGAGCATCGGTCGGTGCATCGGTGGGAGCATCAGTCGGAGTATCCGTTGGTTCATCCGTCGGGGCGTCAGTTGGTGCTACAGTCGGTGAATTCGTTGGTGCATCCGTTGGTGCACTTGTAGGAGCATCGGTCGGTTCATCGGTGGGAGCATCAGTTGGCGCATCCGTTGGTGCATTTGTAGGAGCATCGGTCGGTACCTTAAAGTGTATTCTATAAATTTGGCAAATGAATTCTTTGGTATTTTTAGGTTTGCTAATTTCATGCATGGATAAGTGCTTCATGACAAACAACCATAGACTCAGAGAGCAAATTTGTGTTGAGTCTTGTTTTAGTGAGCTTAAGTGGCGATATGAAGGTTCTTTATGCTTGTTTCTTTGCCAACAAGTAGTTGTGTTAGAATTTATATTGAAATTTCTAAGATAGAGAAGCATATATTTTTAGATAATTCGGAATCTCAATACTCTGTTCATTGTCTTCGCTCATCAATGTCCTTAATTATAAAGTTATGGCATTGTGTACACGTTAGACCTATCATACTCTTACACATACTATGGCAATATGTAAAAATCCTACTCCTTACTCAAGCTACGATTTTGAGTTCACTTAAACCGTTGGCAAAAGTATGATATACTTTCAGAATTAATGGCACAAAAGTGAAGGCTCAATTTTATGACCTTGCCATATTTTAAATTACAGTACATACTAGTGAAAATTTTCACTTATTAAATTATGATTTGGTAAACATTAGATAAAGTCTCTTTAGTAAGAGTGACTGAAATAAGCAACTCATTGAAAGTTTGTACTGCATTGTATACCTGTAAATTTGATTTTTTTTGTATATTCTCCAACAATAGCCGTCGATCATACCAAAGAATCCAGCACTGAATATAATGCATTTGACTGGTTAATTCAAATTTATGATTCACGACAAATTTCACGTAAACGTCGACCTTCAGCCATTGTGTTAGCTGATTGAGTATCCGTCGTTGGAGGTGCCACTGTGGTTGTCGTCATATCCGTGGCAGGTGACGAGGTTATTGGAGCGTCCGTAGCCGGAGCATCAGTGGCAGGAGCGTCAGTGGCAGGAGCAGGTGCGTCAGTAGCAGGGGCATCGGTAGCCGGAGCGTCTGTAGTTGGAGCGTCCGTAGCAGGTGCATCAGTGGCAGGGGCATCGGTAGCAGGAGCGTCCGTAGCAGGTGCCTCAGTCGCAGGTGTATTAGTGGCTGGAGCGACCGTAGCAGGAGCGTCAGTAGCAGGGGTATGCGTAACAGGAGCCGTGGTTACAGGAGCGTCGGTGGCAGGGGCATATGTGGCAGGAGCATCCGTAGCAGGGGCATCCGTAGCAGGAGCATCAGTTACAGGAGCGTCAGTCACAGCAGGAGTTGAGGTTACAGGTACATCGGTAGCAGGGGCATCAGTGGCAGGAGCACCAGTCACATGAGCGTCCGTAGTAGGTGCCGAGGTTACTGGTGCATCGGTAGCAGGGGCATCAGTGGCAGGAGCACCAGTCACATGAGCGTCCGTAGTAGGTGTTGAGGTTACTGGTGCATCGGTAGCAGGGGCATCAGTGGCAGGAGCACCAGTCACATGAGCGTCCGTAGTAGGTGCCGAGGTTACTGGTGCATCGGTAGCCGGAGCGTCCATAGGAGGTGAAGTTGTACTGGTGCATTAGTTGCAGGAGCATCCGTAGCTGGTGTCGGTGTTAATGGTGCTTCAGTGACAGGAGTATCAGTGACGGGCGCATCCGTAGATGCTGCAGAGGTTACTGGTGCGTCGGTGGTGATAGCTTGGTGCCGTGGTTACTGGAGCGTCCGTAGCGGGTGTAGTTGGAGTGCTAGTTGGTGTATTCGTTGGGACCTCTGTAGGAGCTTCCGTTGGCGCAATTGTAGGTGAGTTGGTTGGTACACTTGTAGGAGCACAGGTTGGTGCGTCGGTGGGAGTACCAGTTGGCAATGATGTTGGTGCAATCGTTGGGGCTTTGTTTGGTACTGGTGTTGGAGTTGGAATAGAAGTTAGCCTTCTTATGGGTAGCGCTGGCTTTGGCTTTAAAGTTGGAGCAGGTGTTGGGGCTGAAGTTGGGATTGGTGTTGCTGCTGGCGTTAATGTTTTTGTTGGTGGTCTAGTCGGTAGAGCTGGTTTTGGCTTTGGGGTTGGTGCTGGTGCTGGAGTTGGTGCTTTCGTGGGCAATCCTTCAAGTGATGGGCCACTTTGACTGAGAACAGTGTTTTCTAGAGGGAGTCTGAAGAATTCTTCAGCTGCGTAGGCTGTCTGAGTATTTAGTTCAATTAGTATTACACCTAGGACTATAGCTCGAACGGATGCCATTGTTGGTTAACTTTCTCTCGTACAATTCAAAAGTGAGGTGTGGTGCTCAAGGCATTGAATAAACCTTGCATCGGGTCGCTACATGTATCCATTTTGCCAACATATGGGATAGGACACAAGAAGGTGCATGTTTATTCGTTGCATGGATACAGTATATACTAGTATATTTTTTACTGAGTATCAATATTGCTAATGATGCATTCTCATTTCGATTTTATTAATTAAATCGAGTAGTATAAGAGCACAAGCTCACTGACACACTAGCGAAATGAGGATTTAACTAATTGTATAAAAAATTTAGAT
>JNBS01000829.1:0-15212 GCA_002081575.1 Thraustotheca clavata | reverse complement strand
GGTATTAAGATTTCTAATTCATTTCATTTCATATAAAAAATAGTGTTGGGGTTAGTCGATTAATGTTCCTCCATTTCTTGATATGGCATTTTGGCTTCATACAATTGCGCATTTGCATCTCCTTGTTTCTCCTTACAATTGCACAAGATTTTCTGGCTGTTTCTTTGTAGATTCTTACCTATCTGTGATCAATAAGCCCAACAAGTCACGTACCATGTAGTACCTTAGCGTGGCCTCTAAGGTACGAGTCACGTGTTTTAGTTGATTCTGATTAGATGGGTGAGAAACGGACTATAACATTACTAAATTAACTATAACTACGTATGCACGCGCCAGAAGGTGCGGATGTCACGTCTTTCAATTCATCTGATAAGTTAACATTGCGCCTGCGGCGCATGTATCACTAGATGTTGGATCATTCATCAATGATAACACAATTGTTGACATATTTTTTATTAAGTAGATAAGAAACTACAGGGGTACTGTAGTTTCTTACGATGTATGAACTCGGCGGAATAGAATCCCCCGAGTTTCTATTAAGTAAATCCTGGCTGGGCTAGATTTGTATTCAGTAGTTCTTACGTGAATCCCTCTCATGGATTGAATAGAAAGTAGTTTACCGATAATTTACGGTTTATTAATTTAACTCATCTAGAATAGGTTTAACTATTAAAAGTCCATGTCCCGTATGCTTTTTTTCATAAATTAGATTTTTAGTGAACAAGCTAACAATATATATTGACTAGAGTTATCAAACTAGCTAAAAGTCCATGTCCCGTGCGCTTTTAAAGCATACGGGACATTTTCTCGCAATATAATGCGACTACAGCTGGTGGACGTCCGCTAGCTGTCAACCCACTGCTAGATATGTAGCAGCCGGCTCACGGACGTCCGTGAGCGGGTTCCTAATCAATAATATATTCTGATAAATTCTTTTTTAGGATATCTTGAGAGATGATGCGTGGACGAATTGTTTTGCGGCTTATCTTATCTTTCCCTACAGTGACTGTAAGACCTTCTCTATTCATAATACTATTGAAAACAGTGAGACCATATATCTTTGGTTCAAAGCTTTTCTTGCACCATTCAACATACTCTCCATGCCAATCTTTGGAAAGAAGTTTGAATTCATCTTTATTATTGTCATCAACTAGATTTTGATACATTTGAAGTAACCATTTTACAACATTATCAGTTTGACGGATTGTTAGTTCTTTTTTATATTTGGTAGTTGGAATATCTTGAACAACAAATTTACTAAGATCTCGTCTCAGCAACCAATGAAAGATATGTTTGCCAGCATCAACATTGAGAAGAGACTTCACCATTTTATTGAAATATTCTCGACCTCCAACTTTTTTGTCTGAAGCAATGAGACACAAATATCTGCGATCATACTTTTCAATAATAGATGCAAAATCATTATTTGTGATGATCAGATAATTTGAATAATCATTAACTTCAATCAGATCTTTGCCCTTAGCTTCAATATGAACACGTTCATCAGTGATGAAGTTTTTCATTTTATTGTTTAGCTTGCGATCACAAGAATCAACAGCTTCATCCAAAACAATAAAAGTCTTTCCCATTCGAACAGTATTGAATCTTGAGAATAATCGATCCATGTCAGGACATGTAATGGATAAACTTGGATTGAGAACATATCTTTGAAATACATTGTTTGGAAGATTCTTCCCACATCCAGGAGTTCCCTTGATTAATGGAACAATCCCCATTTTTCTATTTGGATATTGCAACATGTGAGCATACCAATTGAGAAGATATTCACCAACTAGTTATCACCCGAGGCTAATACTTCACGAATATGATTTATCCAAAGATTTACAAGATCTTGACCAATTACAAAATTAGGATCGTACTGATGTTGATACTTTCCAAATAAATTGAAAGTTCCGCCAAGTGGTGGAGCTTCAATTGGAGAATGTGGAACAACATCAGCGTTTCGATATAAGATACCCTTCGCGCATTGGATCAAACATATTTTTAAATTAATTGAATACAAATTGTTATCAACACTTACTTTGAAATTATCTCGTTTGAAAGCATTACTACTATCTCCTCCCATGTTTTCATATTCAATAATTTTGACATCTCCATCTTTGAAACGAACAGTTCTAATATGTTTTGCAAGAATAAAATAGTTTCCATTGTTGTAGATGTACGCAAATACTTTTTTGATAAGTAAAGCAATCTCGCGCAAAGTGAACACATCATGTGAAATAATATTGTAAGCAGAAACCACTTCATCCGTTTTAATTAATTCATTTGGCAATAATTTAAGTAAAGTTAATAATGTATTACAAATAACAAGTGGCTTGTCTGCTTTCTTTGCTTTCTCCAATTTATCAGATAGATCTACTTCATCAATCTCATAATTATAAAATTTATCCAAACAAATTGGATTTTGAGTTTCCTTACCAAACGTATATTTCTTTGTATGATCAAATCCAAATTCTGTTAAGTCAAGTGGTTTCATTGCTTTCACTGATAGTTTAATTGGAATCCCTAGATCAGTGAAGATCTGTTCAAGATCTTTCATAAAATATTTTTCAAACTTATCCTTGCGAATCATTATTCCATCAAAGCATAAGATTGATCCAGAAACATCAACAATCTTTGATTTCAGATATTCTAAGATTATCATTAATAATTGATTTTCTACAAAACAACAAATGTGAGACATAGCAGCTCCCTCAAAATTATAATTAGCGCCCTTTCCTTTTCGTGCTTTGTCTGATTCAGTCTTGAAATATTTGAATGCAGCACAAATCTTCTTTTTGATTGATTCAGATTCAATATTGTATTCAATTAAGAAAGGAGTCTTGTGCTTCACATCTTTGTAAATAGATAATCCACCATAGTTAATAGAAAGAAACAATCTCTTTACATCATCACAAGTTAAAGAAGGATTGCAATCAATGATATCTTGCATATGCTTCTCGCGATTGAGCACATATTCAGAAATCGTCTTACAAGGAATTGATAATCTCTTGCAAAGCCAAACAGTTATCACAGGATGACAGTTATCCATATCCATATCAACGTAGAAATCATCAAAGATAGTATGACGGACTTCACGAACCATATTTTGACCAGAGAGAGATTCGTATGCTTGGTATCTTCCTCTAATAGTCTTACTACCATTTTGAAAATATTTTACACGAAGAGTTCCAGGACCACAATTACTTAGCTTACTCTTTTCATAATACTTATCTAATGATAAACTATCACGAGCATTCGGCCTGTAAGTATTCTTGATTGCTTCTAAATTATTTAGGATGAACGCAAGTTTGTTATCATCAAATCTTTCATAAAAGACTTCATTGATAGTGCGAAGATTATCAACTCGGGGACCACCTACTTCCATATCAAAGATTTGTTCAAAGAGATCTGTGCTAACAATCTTAGAATCTTTAACAGGAGGATCCCCAACAGATACTACTTCATTTGTTTGATTTGGGGACATATCTTTTATTATATTACTATTGACAAATGAGTCTGCCATCTCAGCTTGTTATATCTGTATTATATAACTTACAGATATATATCAGATATGAAATTATTATTAGCGGACGTCCGCTAAAACTAAAAAAATAACCCACTAGCGGAGATAGGTATCAAAGATACCGGCGATTTGCAATCGCTTATCCGCTAGCAGCTCAAACGGGATGTTCCGTCCGAGTTATGAACTGATTGGTTGAGGTAATATTTGTTTTTTTGGAGATCTAGCCCAACGATATTTATTTTCTTGCCAATACTTTGCTTTGTATGCAGCAATCTTTTCTTTGTTCTTCTCAGCATATTTCTTACAAGCTTTCTTTTGAGCTTCAGTTAGGGCCATAGTTTTATGTATGTCTGCCTATATATAATTAATAATTGCTCAAAATAAAAAAATTGAATTATTGAGCATAAGCTAAAAGTTTCCTCACACGGGAATCGTCAATCTTATTTTTCTTAACCCAATCAATATACCATTGGGGTATATCTTTAATTAAAGTTCCTGAGAATCGTCGACCAAAATTAAAGACAGTATCACCCAATTTTAAAGTTCTTTCTCTTTCTTTTTCTTGGGTGATAGCTTCTGCTTTGTGATCATTGCATAGAGCGTATAATCTATTTCTATGGCGCTGATTACAACCTTCAATTGAACACAGTCTCATTCGAGATAATTTATCAGTTAGAGCTTTGTAACAGCAAGAACCAATAACATAAATGAGTTTGCTATTCAAGTGCCAGATCACACAATTATATTTAATATCTTGTTCACAAATGTAATCACTTCGAATTGGAGGGATATCACTTTCTTTTATTACTTTCTGTTTAAGATTTAATAATAATTTATTATCTCGAAACAATTCATCACTATCAATTTCATACCATTGAATACCAAGGGGCTCATAATTATTCAAATCTGCATCAGCACCCATATTATATAAATTACTTAATAAACGACGAAGCTTTGCTGGCTTGATATTGAATTCACACATTTTTTTCAATTCTATATATCTGTCCAGACATATATCAGATATGAAATTATTTATGCAAGTCTAAAAGATCCAGATGCATCAATGCCAGTTTTTTTTACGGCGACCACGACGAGGAGCAGCTACTTGTGGAAGAGCATCAATAGGAGGATCAATACCAACTCCTGTCAAAGTTTTGAATCCAGCTCTTACTCCTTTACTGAGCCCCCCTGTTTCAGGAGCAGCAATATCTGCTACTTTATCAAGAACTGTGCCTGCGATTGGCTTCCAATTATTTTTCAAGAAATTCCATGCAGTGCTAGCTCCACTTTTAATTCCTGAACACAAAGAGTCCCAAAATCCAGATCCAGATAATCCTGATTGATGAGTGCGTAAAACTTCTCCGTGACTCATATGAATAGTAGTTCCTTTGCCGGCTTCGTACGCTTTAACTAATTTTTTATAGTTCTCTACATGAAAATAATGCACTGGTCCATTGTTTAGCTGGGTGTGACTGAGTCTAACAGGCTTTCCATGCAAAATGTGTACAGATTGCGCGTGGCTAAAGTTTACTTTAAATTCTTTATACATCGTTATATAAGCAGAAAATAAATAAATGTCAAAGCTTAAATCTAAAATTCCAAATCTAGAAGAATTAAATAAAATAGTTATTCGAGACCTTGAGATGAGCAATGATAAGCTCTCTCATGCTACAATGGGTCTTTATATGCGTCAACTAGTCAGATTATATCGAGAAGGAAAAAATAGTTTGCAATGGGATCCAGAAGAGTTTGCTGATCGCATCCGGCATCCAAACAAGTATAACGATGCTAACTTCCAAAATATTTACAATGTTCCAAACTCAGATGTGATATCCTTATTGATGCAAATTTACAAAAATAAAGAATCATTAGTCTTGAGTCTGAATGTATTGTGTAAGATGGTCAAAAATAGATTCAAGGAGACATTTGATTACTACAATGCAATCAGAAAAGTAATTAGCAAACAAAACAAAGCAGATAAACTAGATAATGAGTTAACGCCTGAAGAACAAAAGAAATAAACTTCTTATGAAGAATTGGTTTCCGTTCCTGAAAAAATAAAAAAGGTTATCATTGACAAGTATGGAGAATTATTTTTAACAAATCATGATCTCACTGGATTAAAAAAATAAAACGAATAGAATATCTGCGCCACCTATTTGATTATATCACTTTATATCTCAATGTCCATTATCCCCTAAGATTGGTTTGGCCAACAGTATATTTAAGAAAAGTAAATGGAGGCAATTATTTGCAAGGAACTAAATTATATTTGAATGATTTCAAAAATGTCAGACTCATGGGTCCGCAAATAATCGAAATTAACGGTAAGACTATGCATCTCATCGCTTCGTTCCTTTCATTCTTAGAAGGTTCACTTGCTGTTACACCAAAGAAATTGCTCTGGCGCGTATATAACAATGCACCAGGCGAATATGAAAACAATAATGGATTCAGTAACATTTTTTCTAAGATCTTCGTCAAATATAATGGAAAGCCCATGAGCATGAATATGATGCGCCACATTGTGGAATCTCATCTAATGCAATCGCCAACGTATGCAAGGCTTACAAACAAAGAGAAACATGATCTTCACGCTAAGTTGCTCCATTCTACGTTTGCTGCTAATACTAGCTATAACAAGATTCAAAACAGATCCGTTGAACCAGAAGCTCGGACCATTGAAGGGGTCCCAGAAACTCAGGTCCCTGAAGAGACCCCAGATTTTGGATACGGTCATGATGAAGAACCACCTCCATCTCCAGCAAAACCCAAGAAACGATCCAAAGGACGAAGAGAACGTATCTTCCATGGGGATTTTAAACCTACAGACTCAGATAAACATATTCAAATTGAGATATTTGAAATTTAAAATGTTTTGGATTATATATATTTTAAATTACGTTTAAATGACGGGAAAGAGGGGCCCCCATAAAATGAATTTTAATGGATTACATGCTCATCTAAAAAGTGGAGCAAACAACGTCAATTTGAAGACTATGCTTGTCAGTCATGCTTTTGTAGATCTGTGGCGTATCATTGAAGATGATGGATCCTTTGATAAGCAACTCTTCGACCTTCTAGATGAGCCTGAACAAGACTTCATGCGCTTCTGTCTCAACAAGTGTCATATTAAGTCACGAGGATTCAATTCAGCATATAATAAAGCAACTGGATGGGGCCACGCCTTCATGAGACTCACATCCTTTGGTTGTATAAGTGTTTTAATGCAATACATTTTATGTAGGCAAGGGTTGCCGTCATTAGTACAGTATTGTTATGTCCTGCATTTACAGTGCAGCATTCAATCAAGACTGAGCAATGCTCAACAAATTTTTATTCTTTTTGCTTCACGACAATTCAAATTGGAAGTTAACTAATTTTAATTGCTAACATGCCAGGTCATTATTTTTTTGGGATTTCTACAAGGCATCCACTGTTGTCACAACGTGGTTGTATGAGGAAGATGGCGATGTATAAGCTGGTACATATATTTGACGAAAGAAAGCTGACAAATGTTTCTAAATACAATTAAAGGCGTTTGGGGTGATTAGCTATGCCACACAAACGAAACACTAGTGCAAAGTTCACAAAGTAGAAATTAAACACAAATAGGCGTACCAGCTATTACGCAAAATATCAAGTATAAATGTGCGTTGTATGCTTTAAACTTTTGGTGAAAAGTCATTGTGCTTCAATTGAATGCTTCTTTCAGAATTTACTATTGCCAATTCGAGGCATTAATTGTTTAACACCACGGTATCTGCGATTTCCTGTGTATTGTATTCTAGAATTGGTGTACAGCTTCCCTGTAAATTATTATGATTGCACACCTGGTTGAGAAATCAATTTACACAATAATTTCTTCGTCATCGTGTTCAATGGGCAATCATCCCGTTCTGTAGATAAAGCTAAGTGATTTATGGTTTCCTCATGTTTAACCAAATTGCTTCTTGGTTGACTTCTTTGTGGTTTGGTTATTTTATTCCCAAATAGATTTATTGTCATCCATTCGGACGTCTGAAAATCGCTGCAAAATGGCGAGGAGCTCTCCCGACACAGTTGGTAAGACTGAGCAATCAATGGAATAGCTTTACTCGACTCGAACACATTAAAGCGATCTGGGATCGTGGAAGTGATTCATTCTTACTAGATTTTCTACAAACTTTTCCACAATCCAGCACAGTGTCATCGCTCACATTTTATGATTGCGATATTTCATGGACTTCAGCAATGACATGGCTAATGACAGGTAGCGGACTAGTGCTTCGGACAAATTAGAGTATCAGCTGATGTTAATTGTGTTTCAATTGGAAATTTAACTCCATCTCAAGCATTCTCAGCAATTTCGTGTCTGCCATACTTTTGTGCTTGATTGGGCACGTTGTTGGGGCCAGCGTTCATTGCGGAATCTGATCCATCCGATTCCGATGGTGCCACACACTTCGTTGGTATTACCGCTACTGTACAGAGCCATGCAATGATGTTGCTTCATCTGAACTTGAATTGGATTGCATATCACCTCCTTAACTGAGTGACGTTCACTCAACACTTTTATTAGTAATTGAAAACCCTCTCCACTGCTCGAATTGTAAAATCCTGCGATGGCTCCTGCGTGCAAGTACTCCAACGCATTGGCATTGTGTGGAAATGTGGTTGTTGCAGATGGTACATGTCCAAAAAACTCATCAAACCTGTGCTATTACAAGAGCCCATGCGCCATTACCGAGTGTTCGTCCTGCGATAGTCTTTCGTACTTTGTTGGCAATGGATTTTGCTCCTTTGGGGATTTATCATATTTTGTACCAACCACTTTGTAAGTCGTTGATGCATGCTAATGTCTCTAACGATCTCATTAGAACGCTTCATTCATCTGGGGCTGTTGATCTGGAATACCTCACGTTACCAGCGAAACTTCAGTCTTTGTAAATTTGAATCGCCCCAGTACTTTGAATGATTTTTCTTGTAGCACGGTGAATGCTTCCACTCTCAATTTGACCCAGATTCTCACACGATTACCCAGTACTCTACCTACCTTGTATGTGATGAATTTCTCGAGCCCATTCACAACTATGACAGACAGTTTACCTATTGCAACCTGATTGGCATCCCCTATAACTTTCAATGGCCATCATCTCTAACGTCACTGTAGAATGACAATGAAATGACTTTTATTTACAGTATGAAATAGGAATTTGGCATCCAATTTATTGCAGTCAATACCTCGGAACCTTCCAAACACTCTTGAAAAGCTGTAAAGTCTTTCTTTTCAACTCGTGCCCCATCTAACTACAACCTATAGGACTATCTCCGACAATAAGCTCACTGATATCCAACAACTACCTGCTGGTCTTACTTATCTGTGTGTATACTTCGTTAGCTCTACATATTCTCAACGTGAATAGAGACGTGCAATCCAACAAATTGACGAGTGTCGTGAATCAAAACTGGTCAACTCTCACTGCTATGTATGTATCACCTTTTCGCCAGCTTCTAATGATAGTGTAGTCATTTGGGATCTAATCCTATTACTACAATTGCTCACGTTCAATTATCACCGGCTTTAGCATTTTTGTACGTAACGCAGTCATTGATTGCTGCTTATCAGTATTTCTAGTGAATGTGTGAGCTGCCAAATAACAAACTTCACCGTGGACGAAGCTACTTATGCTGCTCTTAACGCTTTGACACCTTGGACATTTGACACAAATAATCTTAATGGCTACTATGTCACGAATACGATTTCGACGGATGCCTCTGCATGCTCTGCCATCCAAGGCACCATAAAGAAACTGTGGGCTCGTACTTCATCGTACACTACCAGTGCTTGTGTCGTGTCAAGTGAGTGTATTATCCTGCTTCAGGCCTTTATGACTTATCATAGCTTCATCGAATGCACTAACAACGCCAACGCCATCGACTGCTACACCAGCAAAAACATCATCACCAAGTACAAATTTCATTGCATAAGAGCTTTATGAGCCTAATACTCTTTAGGCAATACAGGAATGGTGGTTGGTGTGTCTGTTGGTGCCGTGGTGGCAATTCTGCTTGCAGTATTCTCGTTTTGCTGGTTCCGTAGACGTACAAAGAACGAAGATGACGAAAGGATTCAATCGCTCATTTCTTCAACTACACCTGGCCGACCACATGCAGCGGCCCCGCAGTTTTATCAATCCCACAGCACTGGTGTTACCACTGGATCCAGCGGTGTAAACCCCAATTCGGACTCGGAAGTCGTCCTTGATGTGTCTCCACTTCGTCAACACAAACTTGAATTGACAGAACTCATTTTAGCTTCACAAACTCCACTTGCAACTGGAGCTAAAGGAAAAGTTGCGTTGGGGTACTACGCTGGTGAGAAGGTTGCGATTAAAGGCGTGTTAAAGCGCACACCAAAGAATGTGGCAGAGTTTATCGATGAAATCAAGATCTTAGCCCAGTATATGAATCTTGTACCTTACAAGTACTTATGATGTGTAGAATTGATTGTCCTTACATTGTACAGTTTATTGGAGCAAGCTGGCGTCGACCGATTGATTTGGAATGCGTCGTGGAGTACATGGATCTTGGAGATTTACGAGGTTATTTATCAAAGAATACCCCAGAAAGCTTTACGTGGGCTGAAAAATACAAGTCCATTGTCAGCATCGTCCGTGGATTGATATACCTACACACGCTTGACCCGCCGATTATTCATCGTGATTTAAAGTCGAGAAATGTCTTATTAGATTCCAAAAAGGGAACTAAACTGACTGATTTCGGTGAATCCCGTGAAATTAATGCAAGCACATTAACTGCAGGAGTGGGTACCTATCAATGGATGGCTCCTGAAATTCTTTCGGGGACAAAATATGATGCTACAGTCGACATTTACTCGTTCGGTCCGTTCATTGAAAGAATGACAAAAAGCTCATCCACATTTGTAGGTGTACTCTTAGCTGAGTTTTCAACTCACATAGCGCCGTATTCCGATGTGATCAACCCAAATACAGGAAAGCCTCGGAATCAAATGGACATCATCTCCAGAGTCACAAGAGGCAATATACAGCCCACATTTGATTCAACACACACCCCAGGATGGGTCCGTGATATTGGGTCTCAATGTTTATCATTTGATCCAAAACAGCGTCCTACAAGCTATGAACTTGCCGCCATTATAATTAAGCAAGAAAAGGCAATCGTTCTCTCAGATAGCAACTAAATGCCACTTTAATCAAACATTTTGATTAGTTTCACGTGTGACGGTTCTAATCCGCCTTTCTACAACGCCTGTGCTCATTTCATTTTGCCTTGAGCTTCATGAAAATCACAATGAACAGCACATTCCATTTGGTGCTTATTACCTCTCGTGTGAATACACAATGCATCTGTGGCTTGATGCATTGTAGCAAATTTACTAAAACCACTTGTATAAATTGCTCAGCAGTGCCAGGCTCCAGAGATTGTAGAGTCTATCGTAGCCTCTCATTCCAACATTTCAAGGAGACAAATGGCCACTTTGAGGTTGCTATACGTTTGTAAAAACTATATGATTCATCTGATGATTATACTTCTTGCTTTGGCTTGATAATGCTCGAGATGCGAAGTAGTGCACACATTAATACAATCGTGTATGAAAGCAACACCAGACAGAGCATTGTCATGAAAGAGAGTCTCCATATTCCTCATTGATTACTTTTGCCCCATACCTCCTGATAAAGCAACAATTTGGGGCATAAAGTTTCTTCATCAACGTCCAGAGTGGAATGGATGCTGCAGCAGGCGTTGGTTCCTTCATTGTGTTGGCATTTTTTCATCAGTATGAACGAGCTCCATCGAGTCGCAAGGCCATTATAAATGCTTCTGAGCATGATTTGTGGACCTCTTGAGACTAAATTTCAACAATCACACGAACTTTCAGTGAATTAAAACCAAGTTCTTTGAAAATTATGTAAAGTTCCTGCAGATTGGTGCATTGATTAAAGCCTAGTAGGAGATGAGATAAATAGATTAGGCACTATGCTTCACTTTGTGCATCAATTGACTAACTAGTAGTAAACGTTTTCTTTTCATACCTTTTTGCTGAAGATATAGAAAGTGTGATGTTAAGCTGATCAAGTTTGTTGTTTAATCAAAATAACATATTTGTGAAGGATTCTGTCAAAGGCTTTAGAATCTCACAGTGGAAAGGCGGTAGCCTCGCGACCCTCATCGGTAAGTTTATTGTAGTAAAGATCCAATTTGATTGCATGAAACATCAATTGCTTCAAGAAAGCTCCAAAGAGTGCAATCAAACTATTGTTTCCGATACGATTCCAATGTCATGAAATTTTAAACAATGTAGTCAATAAGGCTTACATCAATGCGGTTGTGTGTGTGTTGTGAGTAGTTGATCATACAATTTGAGGCAGTGCAAACGACGACACAAAGGCAACGCTTGGACAAGCGAAAGAGCAGCTTGATCGTTTATACAGTTGTTGTAAAGTTGCAATGATAGATGTTCGTAGCATTTATTATCAAGGTCACAGTACTGAAGATGTAATCGTCTGAGGGCTGGACTCAGCAATAAGAAAGTCTTTGAAGCGGGCTTTCTATGATTTACAATCAGAGCAATTTTTTTTATATCTAGTTGATTTGCGTTGAATAAAGCCAAGTTTAGCTTGATGACTTTATTATTCAGTTGAATGATGTTTCTACCGCCGCCAACAATAGCAGTGGAGAGTACGTTATAATGCTGGCAAAAGTACGAAGCATTTGATATACTCACATTCGTCTTTGGTTTTCGTTGTTGAGAACATTTAGCCAAGGCATCTGACATGTCTTTAGGAATAAACTTGTCAATTGACGGGAATTGATATAACAAGAATGAGAAAAGACTAAACAAGCATAATTCTTTTCTTTGGACAAAATGATTCCGCCAGAAAATGTCTATTCAATTGCTGAGGTCATCTCGTCTCCATCAGTTATGTTTTCGTTTCTATCAGCTATGCCCAAGATTGATTTACTGGTACCACTTCAGAACTTACTTACTCTCTTAGTGGAGAAAGATCAATTCAAATGCAGCATACCTCACTGCGATTGCAAACATAGAAAATTCTCAGCGTGGCCAAATCTGTATTAACCTTGCGAAGACGTAGAAAATCGAGTCTATCATCTCATACAAGCGTGCATTCCATTTTATTCAAACCCAATTGTTTCTATCAAGTCAAAATTGTTCACCACTACTCCGCCTGCCATGATAATCAATATATTTAATGATATCACAAGCAAAGATATACCGCTAGTTAAACTTTACTGTCATCGATTCAAAAGTCTCGAATTTACTGTGTCATAAACAGCCTCTGAAGGTGTTCTTCTGACGCAGTCAATAAGACTGAGCAAACGATGGAATCATTTTACTCGACTCAAACATATTAAAGTGAAATGGAGGAGTGGAAATGGTACATTCCTACTAGGGTTTCTTCAAAAATTGCCACAATCCGCCACAAAATTATCGCTTAAACGTTATGATATCAGTATTACTTGGACTAATGATATGACTGATGCCTTGGTTAAATGGTCGTCACAAGGAATACCCAAGACAATCACGCTGGCTAATGTGGAAATATCGAATGTTTCGTACTTTATTCAGCATTTTAACTCACTCTCCACAGTTATTCTTGATGGCAGTAAAAGCTTCATTACACTGGAAAATAAGCAACTTTTTAAACTCGAAACCTATGAGATTACACGATCTAAACTGGATTTTATTGAATGCACCAACCAACATGAGCTTTACATAAAATTCCAATACGATTATTACAAATCAATGAACCCCTACTTAAAAGGCTTCACTGCTGTTGTTTCTCAAATGTCCAACCTCAGGCGATTACATTTCCGCCACTGTGCCTTAGATAATGAATGCTGCAAACAACTATCATTGCTTTTACCACAACTTATTGAATTGGAGCTTTACTGCAACTGTATAAATGATGAAGCTGCGCTACCGCTAGTCCATGCATTGCCTTTGTGTCGTCGTTTGTACTCCCTCAGACTGAATGCTCAACAACTCACAGCGCGCACAGCAACCGCATTGGCACAAGCCTTATCGAATGGCACTACATTGCGTGAGCTTTCATTATGGGGGAATTGTATCGGAAACGTTGGTTTGATTGCACTCTTGGTTCATTGCGCTTTCTTGAAGAATTTAATATCGTGTCCAATTATATCTGTGTAGAAGGCGCCATGGCATTAAGTAAATTCCTTCCCAGCACTCGTCTAATGACAGTGGTTAATCTTTACTTAAATAATCTTACCGATGGGGGTCGTAAGGCCATCGCCTGTGCTCTTGAACAATCAAAGCCTCGACTGGGCACTGTGATACTATAAATCTTTGACAGAACCCTTCATAGATGTATTGTACATTACTGAAGGAGAATCAAATTTGTTAACTTTGATAAGAAATAGCAATTGGTCTATTGATACATTGATTGAAGGATTCAATGGCATATTAGTTGAAAGACAAGCAACCGATGGAGATGAAGTCACTACTGAAGGTGGAGTTGCTCATGCTGATGAAGATGAAGCCACTGCTGAAGGTAGAGCTACTGCTGAAGGTGAAGCTGATGAGGAAGGCTATACTGATGGCGCAAGTGAAGATTCCCAAACATCATCACCAAAGAACGAAGATCAATAAATTGTTGAATTTGCATTTGCTAAAAAAATATACATATTCATTCATATTGATTTATTTAAATTCCAATGAATGGGGTGCCCATTCTTTATGGGTACACATTATATGAGTTGGTGTTGGAACATATACAGTCTTCCAACCATTATTATAGAATCGTTGAATTTGAAGATAATCTTTATATTTACATTGATCGCATAATGGTTTTGCTATTACTCCTATATAATATTGATTAATATGTGAATTTTCACAATTCATAAGAGTCGATGTTTCATTCATAAAATTATCAATATCATCTTTTGAATGTAAAAGAAATTCATTAAATGTTAATCCTGGTCTGTTGAAGGCTGGGCTCGCTACAATTTATTTTATCTATGAATACTGCTATATTCACGAAGATAAAGTTCAAATTCTAAAATAACTAATTCACTCTATTTATTTCACTTTAATGTATTTTTTTTCAATATGAGGCAGGTGCCCCAGTTGGGGCATCAGCTCTATTCAATCAACTCTGACAAATGCCCGAGTTGCGTCGTTTAGCTACATTCAATATAAACTAACTAAACTACTATTAGTGATCAAATCTCCATGTCCCGTGTTGTACCGTGCGCTTTTAAAAAGCATACGGGACATCACAAGTTCATCTAATATAATCTATTCTACTTCTAGTTTGATTATATTGAAAGCTTCAAAAATCATGTCCCATATGCTTTTTGAAGCGCGCGGGACATTTTCTTCTAACCTCAGCTCACTAGACTACTTCTACTAACTAATATATTAGTTTCTTGTAATAATGTACCGTATACTTTTACTATTTTGTAAATATATAAAAAGATATATGTCTGAAAAAATATATATACAGATATACAAAAATATATATAGAGAAAAAGTGAAAAAGCGCGCGAACCACGCGGACCACGCGGCCAACATATCTAAAGTAGCTGTAGTCGCATTATATTGCGAGAAAATGTCCCGTATGCTTTAAAAGCGCACGGGACATGGACTTTTAGCTAGTTTGATAACTCTAGTCAATAT
>JNBS01000827.1:0-13914 GCA_002081575.1 Thraustotheca clavata | reverse complement strand
CTAGTATTAGTCCTTTGAATAAGGTAATGGCTCTCTACTGGAATACATAATTGAAAAATGCCTTCTGTATGTTGATCGTCACATACTTTCAATATGCTAACACGCCATGTTTTAACGTCAAATACATACCACCTATTGCGATATCTGTAACTCAAGAGACCATTGAGAACTGCAGAAGCTGTGTCCCAAGTGATAAATACCATTGATAACCCAATTCTATTGTTCAACAAGAAATCGAGTACCACCAGACAGCAACAATGATGAACTAGCTGCATGACTTGTTTGCTTACACAGAAGTCGAGTCGAGATAAAATATGTCCCATTGCACAATATAACAATAACACACAGCAGTAGTAAACGAGGCAATGAACCGATGTCAATATTACCCCAGTTGCATACAACTTGGTAATCAAGAATGTCAATTTGACATTGTGGATTAATGGTAAATTCTGGAACCACTGGCATCAGTAACGCTATACAAGCACTAAGCACCCAAACAAGAATACTATTTGCAGTTGCATATTTTAGAGTCCGTTCTGTTGTATAAACAATTAGGATGTCAGTCACAATTCCAGCAAGCCAAGTCACTTCGTTAGCTGCCAAACATGTTCGATACCATTGCGCGAAAACTTTTGTAAAGTAGTTTATCCCATTTGTTGCTTTTAGGTCGAAGGTAGCAGAAGATAAAATACACAATGTAGTGAGACTTCGAAAAAGAATTAATGGTCGTCCTGCCCAAACAATTCCACCAACATGGCTAAGCTCAAACATATTTAGTCCTTCTACAAATCCATGGCCCGGTAAAATATACACAAAAGTTATAGAAGCAAGTGCTGTCATAACGTAGGTCACATGTTGTACTCCCCTTTGGGCAATAATGCAAATACTGTTGGCATTTGGGATAAGTCCACAGGCTGTGAGTAAATTTCCATTGCATTACCAAGGAGTGTTAAATTATCATGTCACCTTGAAAACTCACAACTTCTCTGTTGCCAATTGTCCATTCATAAGGAGTATACTATGCAAGAAAATCATATTTGTCATCAGCACTTAAAATAGTTCAGTGAACTACTTTGATCGGTGATCGAAAAGATACTCGTCCAAATAGCATCCACTCAATATTTAAATTTTGCACATTGTCCTACAACTGGGTGGCCCAATTAGAGTATAATTCTTGTAAAGAATATTTCTGCAATAAATCAATTGAGCTATTTAGCGTTGGTGCACAATTTTTATTAACTAATTGAAGTATGGTTGAGCACACATCATCCACTTTGACTGATTTATTTAAATTGGCAAAGATGGTAGCAAAAAGCGCGTTGTTAATATATGACAAATTAGCTCTTGGGCCTGACTCGCAATGTGCGTCAAAGCCAAATGACACTCTTGCAGTTTGTATAGAAATAACTTTTGTTACAGGACACAAGTACCGATCCAGGGACAGGGAAAAAATTATTTCCTGCCCACGTTGAAGGAACAGGACGAATATACTCAAATGATGAATGTTTAGATATAAAATAGGTTCTTCTCGACGAAATTTTTGAATAAACTGCAAAAAGTGTTTTGTCACTTCTTGAACAGCAGGGGTAAACCCACAAAAATCATATCAACCGATCCAAATGGACCAAGAAATGAGTGCTTTACTGCATTGATATTATTTTTTGGTGAAGCAATGAGCGATGTGGATTGTAAATATACGCTATACAGCGATATATTTGTAAATGCAAATTGGCCACTTGGTCGCAATAAACTTTTACCACCCATCGCTGTTGAATTGTCAATAACAGATTTTAAATCATGGCCAAAAGCAATACATTTTAAATGAACTTTGTTCATTCCATCGATATGTTCCTTTCGTTGTAGAGATTGTAAGAGGGTAGCTAATGCCATACACATTTGTGATTGTATAAGTATTGATTGCACCAATTTATTTGTAATTTTGCCATTGTAAAGTATAACTGAGAATATTAAATTGCTTCCAGTAGCTGATTTCATCTAGTGTTGATACTATGCTAGTTAAATTTTCAAGTAATTTGATGCCTGCCGAAGATTGTAGTAGCTCATTGCCAATTCCAATATTAAATGAATCGCCCCAACTATGCATAAATTTACCCCAATTGATATTACGCAACGTGGCTTGTAGAAACACTGCAGCATTTGATGTCATATTCGTACACCGTTGTTGCCTTCGAACAGAATTCGTCATTTCCCATTTTTTGTTAAGTCAAGATAATAATATTGTGTAGCAAGCCATGGAGCTTGAGAAGCATCCAAGTTCCTTAAAGATATAATGACCGCTACTCATAATTGAAGCTGCAATATAAGTTGCACCCAAACCAACTACAAGTTTACTGATTCCTGTATATTTTCGTACTTTTTTGCTGGAAGACCCACGTAAATTGAAACTAAACCAACTAAACCAATTGAATGTATGTCCAGAATGGACCACAATTTGACGTCAAATGAATAGGAATTTATCCATGAAAGTATTGTCCACCCAATTGATCAACTGGTGGGACCAAAAATGCTTGACCGCCCCTGAGAGAATATTAATTTCTTGATGATAAATTGATCGATGACTTAGTAAATTGCCAGCCAAAACAATAACCACTACACTAAAAATCTGCAACAATAATAAAACACGACACGATTATAGCTCCCAATTTCAATTGCACCAAAGTTGCAGTAGTGCTGATTAATCATATCAATTGCTCTCCATTTATGATCCAATTTTGTTATGACCTCATTTGGTGAAACAATATCGAGAATCAAACATATTAGCCATGCCGAACCAGTGCTAATTCTGCTAACAGTTCGAGCACCACGGCAAGTAAATGGCGCCATTAGCTCATGAGCAACTACAGATATCCATGAAGCCTCTGATGATAAAACTATACACTCTAGTAATGACCGTGATGAAAAATCAAAGCGTGTGATATAGCCATTGTATTTCAGTTGAATTGGCTCAGATCCAAGCAAAAAAATAGCTGTGGCACCACGTAAAAACATCAATGGACGACCAACCCAAGTTGACCCAACAATTTGATGGAAAAAGAAAAGGTTCTCACATTGACATCGGTACGACGTAAGTGTACTAATAATTCCCAGTGTAATCATGACTGCAGTAAAATACACTAGGATATAGTACACAACAGTAGATGCATTGGTTAAAAATCCCTTGTTTATAGTCATAGACGAGATACTGTAAGCTTCTGACATAAGCACAAAAGTACCATTATCACCTTCGAGTGAAATTACTTCACGCATCCTCAAAACCCAATCCAGAAGCATTACCCAGCTGTAAAAAGTCCTAGGAGAATTATACTCAATCAGTGGCTGTAGTAAAAGTGTGTAGTTGGTATGGGTAGGATCTGAGGCGAATTGCATGATACTAATATTGAGTTGATTAAAGGCTAAGGTAGCTGATACTTGGGGCATTGACAAATTTGGTAATCGTTTGATCAAGAAAGGAACCATCTTGCCACTGAAGCTGAAACTTGGAGATATGAAATGGTTTCCAATTCATAACTTCATCATTTATTGCTGTATTGACAGTAGAAGTTGCTATTATCCATTCTTTTCCATTTTGTGATGACTCTATTTCAGAGAACAATGCTTCATACCAGGGAACTGATGAGTTGAGCAAATTAGTCCAATTAGTATTGCGAAGTATGGATATCAATATATCTATTAAAACAACGTTTTTGCCGATTGGTCGTGTGAGCAATTTCCCATGTTTGATGAAAATCAACCCAACAATATTGCATTGGGAGCCACGGTAGAGAACTTGATGATGTATTTCGAAGGTTGACAATGGCATGTTCCAACGATATTAATTTGGTAGTGAGAAGTGACATTGGATTAGCTGGATGAGTTTTAGGTATAATAATTGATGATCTATAGTTTTGCTCCATGGCCAACTGCGACAGCTAGTATTTTTTGTCAATTTGAAAAGGGTATTGATTGAATCAATGAGGAAAGTTTGATAACCACTGGTGTTATATCCCGACCAAAGCAAATCATTAGCAAGGTGTGTCCCGATAATTGACAAATAGAAAACGCTGAAAGATTAAACCATAACCAGAATATTGCTAAGACAAAAGTGGTTGTATTTCTTTTATAGCTGCTGAGCAATGTCCACGACGTATCCAGTGAAATTTGCATGAAAGCCAATATTTGTAATTAAAACTCTGTAGTCGTTTGAAATGGGGTCTCATCTAAAATAATAGAGTAGGAAACATAAATATAAACAACTTGTTGGTATAATTCATTTTTAATAAAAAGATTCTATACTCTCTATTCGGGCTCTTTACTAGTTGAGCTTAGACTTTGTTTTCATTGCTATCAAGTGCATTAAATGAAAATTTCAAATGGCTATAAAATGTAACCTACTATATACATCTTAAACGCATAAAGTATTTTGATGTTTTGATGTAATATTTTAATGATTAAAGCTCATGGTTTCGGCAAAACCAACATTTGAATGGTCTTTTGTTCAATTATGAACAATTCTAAAGCGAACTAAAACGACACGACATCTTACCATTTGAAGAATCCTTAGGCTCTATAATGATTATATCTTATCGTATAAAGACGTTTGATATAGATTAAGCTACGTACAGGAAGGAATTACGGTGTGTTGTTATATTCAACTTAACAATCTATTAACACAGTTTGATTTACAGTATGTAGATTTCTTACAGCATGAAAGCAAGTATAGATTTATACACTAATCTTCTTATTGTCAATGGTGAACATTTCTATTGTAACATTCGCTAATAACTAAGGTATCAAAAGAACTTTTAAACATTAAAATCATCAAGTATTCGTATTATATTATCAAATTAATATGATAAATATGCTAGATGAAAAAGCTATGTAAAGTTTACTTCTAAATTTTGAGAATGAAAAGTATGTACTTTTATGACTTTACATTGAAGATTCATTTTTTTGATTGGGATGAAATGATTTTCGTGTGTATGTACCGTACAATTGTTATCCCACTCAAATTTCAAATTATTTTTTGATGGTGAACGAGTATGTGTGCATTGCTTTGGTTAAATTAGATCGCATTCGTTTAATTGATGCTCCTGCAGAGACTGCAAATAGCTTAAACCGGCAATTGAAAGTTCATGGCCAAGTGGCATTTCTTTCTTGCAAAGCTTATGAAAAGTTTGTTGAGTTTAAACTTGGCGGCTATCCATGGGGTCCAAATGGCCGAGCCACAGTTCATGCTCGTCAACTTATGCTTGCTATTTTACAACACTAAAAATGCATGGCTATCATTTATACACTCGTATTAATATTTCCAATTCGGACTGGACCAAAGACACTTTTTTCGTCAATGTGTTCCTGAAGTCGAACCACTGATGTTTGCCATTTCTACAAATTCCTATGATCTTTTACGTGTTATCAATGGTTTTGAATGCACGTATTTTAGTCTTGCGTTTACTTGCTGAACTTGAACGCCGTGGTTGGCATTTACTTGCTTCTATCAGCCAAACTGTCGGTTCTGAACCAAGGTTACATTGTATTTTCATTTTATTCCCCCTGTGGCTGCTCCTGTAGCTATACCTTTCAACAAAACATTGTTTTGAAATTACACAAGTGTTTTCTGCTTATAGTTTCTTATCGATAATTTCTTTGCAATGAAATTATTTAACTATAAGTATTAAATATCATATACATGAGCAAAGTTAAGATTAGTTAAGATTTCAATGCATACCACATATCAAAGTTGTATCGAGTTTCTTGATTGGATTTTATGCTCTTCATCATTCATGTAATTAGAGGATTTATTGTTCAATAAACGGGATTACTTCATCTTATCATAATATAGTGTGAAAATTTCACTATATGATGTGTATTTGTATTTGTGATTTCGACAATAGATTTATGAACCTTTTAGCAGAAGAATTTGAAGTTATTGGTAAGTAATCTCTTCTAAAAGCGAGATAAAGTATGTCACTCTGAGTAGATCCAACACCAGATATCTGGACTCTCTTTCAAGTTTGCTAATTTTCCCTAATTCAATTTTTCAATGTGTAGTAGGAGTATAATTTATTGTTTTTTGATGAATTACTGAGTGGCTGTGAAGTCAAATGGAGTAAACGAATGACTTTGTGGTAATATTTTTCTATTGCAATTGCATTAAGATATTTCTAGTGCTGGTGTCTGTAGTTTTCAACCGATGACTGGATTTTGTTCAATTCGTTTAAGGTATTTTGTCTTGTAAAATTGAATTTCATGTTTTAAATTTTAGTGAACCATTACTTAAATTACGTCCTCGAAGTGATCTTGTGAATACACTTTTGGTATGGTGATATTTTAGTTTGTAATAATAATTATTGTAGCATGAAATGATTCACGCATTTATTTTTCTCAATAGCCCAATTCGAGATCATGAAGGTATGGTGTCATTGACTTAAATATTTTGTTAAATTTTACAATAGATCATGGACCTCAATTCCAATATCACATGAACCGAATTAATGCTGCTGGTATATAGTAATAATGATAAAAGTTGATCATACCTGTAGCTCAAACCAAAATCACAGTGTATCATACATTTAACGATGAAGTAGATGCATATCGAGTGCATTGGTGGAAGTGTGATGTTGGCTTTATAACAATTCTACTTTGATTTATATAATAATTAGGGTCCATGTCAACACAAACCTCCATACTTTGGAATAGTAAAACGAGCAATGAATCGACCTCCTGGACCTCGAGGTATTTTGTTGTCATAATCGTATCTAAAACATCTATAGATCCGTGGTGGAATGATCACGTGGTAAACTCTAATCAATTCCTATTGCAGTGTAAAGTATTGGTTCTAGAGCAAATGTGGTGGTATATATACAAAAATCAAGGAACCCGAAAATTATAAGGCCAAAAAACCAAAGGCTGTTAAAAAACCTATTGATGAATCACAAATTTCAATTGATAAGTTCTTTACGCCAAATACCCCAAAAGATGAACCAAAGCCAACAAAGAGGCCATTGTCACCAATTATAAATCTTTCAAATGACCAACCTGCCAGTGCTATCAATGTTTTGACAGTAAAGAAGCCCCGTTCAGATGCAGTGGTTGATTTAACTTTGAGTGATGAAGATTAGCTATAATGAAGATATAGAAATTAAACTCTAATTGTTGACGTATTGCTAATTCTTAATTGGCACGAAAATATTAATATTGCTACATAATTCTATGTCGGACAAAGTTGTCCACTTGAAATACATAGTTGAAATGCCTTATAAATAAGATGGTGTTTCAATATCTGATGCTGACTTGGAGCTGAGTAATTTCTTTTTGCGATTCTTCTTTTCGGGACTTGTAGCACCTTCCCTATTAGACAATGAATAAATTTGAGTAATGTAAATATTTGCGTACATGATTTCATTAATGTTGTCCCATTTATTAGAAATTCGCATATTGCCAACAGCTTCAGCAATTCGATGTTTCCGTACCAACGAATCTAGTACAATTTAATTATTGTAAAATTTCAAGTCAAATTTACCTAAAGCAATCTTTTTCCTAGCATCAATCAATGCTTGTTTTTTAACTTTAATCATTCGACTACGTTCATCTTCTTCTGATATTTTTATTAACGTCTGAATCCGATTAAACTCCTCGACTATTAAAATTATCATACATTTTTGCAATATTGGATTGCTCTCACCTTTTTTAAGCCGTTCAACATTAGCTCTCTTTTCATCTAATGTTAAATCTCTTTCAACAGACTTTAAAGTACGTTCCTTGTAGCGTTCTGAATATACAACATCAAGATGTGATTCCTAACATTTCTTTATAAAAATTTGAAATTTTGTCATTTTTACCAATTGTTGTCTTTTCTTCACAATAGTGTCAACTCGTTCATTTTGATTATTACGAGCTGCTTCGACTTTCTGTAGTCGTATTTCTTCTTCTTTGCGATTACGTTCAGCACGTTCCTTTAATTCTACAAATTTGGATTGATAATTTAGTCACAATTAGTATAATTACCTTCCATCTCCTTTTTATGTACTTCCATAGCTCTAGCTGCTGCAAGTTCTTGCTTTTGCTCAAAATCTTGCTTTTTCTTCATCATTACAGTTTGGTTCTGTTCTAAAGCTGCTTGAATTCTAAGGTTAGCTTTTTCTCGACTATAGTAATAATTAAACCATCATTGATATTGATATTATATTTTACCGCATAGAAGCATCTTGACGTCTTCGCTCATTAGCTTCAGCCATTTTCTTTTGCGCTTGTTGTTCTCGTTCAATAACACGACGACGATTTTCCATGATTTTATTTTCCTACAATATCTTTCAATCACAAAATCTCAAGGATAACAAACTTGTTGTTGTAGTAATTCTTCTGTCTGTCGGCGATGTAATTCAGCCTTTTGTTTTCGATCTAATTCCCGTTCTGCCATTTCCTAATAGTACTTTAAGTATGCAGCAAAATTTTTAACAAACTCTTTGACGTAGTTTTTCTTGACGCCTTTCTTCTTCTAGTAGAGCTTTTTCTTTTTCTGCTTCGCGTTTAGCACGTTGTCTTCTTGCTGCAGCTTCAGCATCCTACAAAATTTAAAATTGATATACTAAAAATTTGTAAAAATACCTCAGTTTTCTTTTTCAAAATTTCACGTTCATGCTTTGCTGCAACTAGTGCTGCTCGCTTTTCTTTTTTTTCTTTTTCCCAATCTGCTTTTCGTTTTGCATCTTGTGCATCACGTAAAGCATTTTGTTTTTGAATTTCAGCCATTCGATTTTCCATTTCAATAATACTTGCAATTTCACGTTCTTGTCTAAATATGAAAAATTTCAAAAACTAAAGCTATGTAATGTCTTTATACCGGACTTTCATAGCTTGAAATCGTTTTTCTTCCATTTCAACCATTGTCGAGTCTGTCATGACAACTTTTTCCGCTGGAGGTACTGTTATTGCATTAGTATTGAAAACATCAAATGGAGATGCAAATTTCTACAAAATATGATGAGTTTCTTGCGTCCTCGTCCAAATAAAATTGGTCGCATCAGCATAAGATATGCAATATATATGTATATACGTGTGATTGTCCATCGAGCAGGTCGTCGTAAGGCTAGGTAAAGAAACTGCATCGATATTCCAATAAAAAGGGTCAAAACACACTTGATAAGTTTATTTAAGAAACAATAGAGCAAAAAAGCTCCATTATCCCAAAAATGAATTTACCAAGTGTATTTCAATAAGAATATTTTCATACCTTATTTGGGCTCAATTTGTTCAATATTGCAGAACCTGTAAAACCAGCATCAACCAATTTTTGCTTTTCACGTCGAAGCATTCCAATTTTCATTTGTCGTCCTTCTTCAAAATGTGAAAAGCGAATTTGAGCTGCTTCTCGTTCAACATTGTCTTGTTTATGTCTGTGATTTAAAAAATCTTCAATCACTCTATTCAATACAATGAGAATTTCAACTATAACATAAAACAGTACTTTGACACGATTTCATTAGGATCAATCCCTGTACGTAAACAGGCTTCAAGAGCACGAGGAGTTGTTGGACGAACTCCTTGGAGAATTGCATCTTCCAAAGAGACCGCTTTTTTGGTCATTTGCCGTACGATTCCGCGCCAAAATGATACTTTGACGCCTTTTTAGTATATACGACCTTTTGGTTATCAATAGAGCCCAATCAAATTCTCGGATTCAATTTTTAGATTTTGTAGCTACACTTTTTAGTTGCATTTTCTAACGACAAAATCTCATATGTTTTTATTGAAGATAGTTATGATTAATTACTATAGTCATCAATAGGAAATCATTTAAACTAGCTTAGCTTTAGAATCATTACGATCATCATCAATTGGAGATCATGTCAACTAACTTATGCTATAGAATCCAACTAACTTAAGCTTAGAATCATTTCGATAGACAATTATGTGATCTAACTTAAGCGTTGGAATCATGACGATAGAAATTGGAGATCATGTGAACACTAACTTAGGCAATCATATTGATACTGTTGAAATGGAGAATTATCCTGAAATTTCATCGTAGATGTGTGCTTGGTTGATAGTACGAGGAAGAATTTTATCGATGTCAGTCATGATAGAGTATATTGTTGGAATTGTATGAATAGGAGATGGTTTTGTACGAATGGAGCTGAAATAAAGAATAACAAGAGTAGAAATTGGGAAAACTCTATCGGAAATGTGAATTAATATAAATTTATAAGCACAATGCAATCTTCCGGGAGATATCAATCAGTTTAGTTACGTTTTTTCTTTCCTCGTCGTTCTCGACCTTTTTGAGCATTGGGATTCATACGACCATAACCAATTGTAATTGAAGTTTGTTTTTCAACTTTAACACCCAAGTCATGAGCAACATGTTCACCAAATGCACTCTTCATGACCTTAAATAATTATTAGGTGAGATTGAACTAAAGATGAAATACCTTGGAACTAGCTTTTTGACGTTGACCCCAAATACCATGAAGCAATTGATCTTCACGAAGAAGTATATCTCCTTGTCGTCCACCCTTGGGCATTGGCAAGGAAAATTTGGTACCACGAAGTTTCTAATCATATCAATTAGTAAATTATTAAATAGCCAATATTGTACAGTTGGGCGATTAGCACGAGTGTATAGAGTTAATTGTTCAGTATCTTTGTCAAGGGAACAAGCCACACGCTCCAAAGTAGCATTACCACAAACTGGGCAAAATTGTCGAGTCAATTCAGTGGTTGTTTTATAGCAAGCAGCACATTTAAGTACCCATTGTTTGACACGCTTGATAACCATACCATCCGTAGAGAGCAAATTCAAACCCATTTGCAGCATTACGTTCTAAATCAAACAATAAAAAAAAACTATGAAGAGAATGCTTCGTAAATACCTGCATGGAATAATCCGTAGTGATACATCCAACCTTAGTTTTTTCATCCACTTGATCAACTGAAGTACCAGTTCCAAATGGGGATGAAGTATATTGTGTCGAATTTTCTACATTGACCCAATTTTTACCATCATCATCATCGGCACCAGCATTGCTCGAAGCAGCAAAACCAGCACTGAGAATGCGCGATTTTACATCAGCATGTCGAATATCATCACGAATTTCAGTCTTTTCAAGTTGGACTTGAATTTCATTTGTATCAACTGGTGATTCAGTAGTTTTTGGTGCTTTTGTAGATTTCGGTGCTTCAGTATTTTTTAGTGCTTCGGTAGTTTTTTGTGCTTCAGTAGCTTTTGGTGTTTTTGGAATTTCTACTTTAACGTGTTGAAATCGGCAAGTATCACCATTGGCACATCCTTCTTCGCTATTAAAATATTTGCAAGGAACATTAACTTTTGGCAATGGTTCTGGTTCGATTGCATCATCATCTAAATTATGGCTAAATGGACAAGCATCTCCATTACGGCATCCTGAAGCTGATTGCAAATAACGACAGCGAATCTACAATCAAAATTGTTAAAAATTCATTCAAAAATAATGCAATATACTTTAGATTGTGGCACAGCAGATTTAACACCAGAAACGACAGTCTCTGCCATTTTCGGTTTAGTGCGTATATGCTCGACGCCATTAGTTTCTCGTTCAAACATATACGTCAAAGCCATAATACGTAAATCGGTAAGCGATAAAAATTGAAAATCACCAGTTAAACGAGCAAATGCAGATACTGCAGCCAAGTCTTTTTCAGAAGGATCACGAGTTTTAAGCTCAACTGGCAAACGAGCAACAAATCGACGTGCTTTGGAATCTTTAATTTCATTCAAAACATCGTTTGTTGTCCATAAATTTTCAGCCACATTGCTTAAATCAGTTTGCTTAATCAACGCACCAGCGTCCACCACCAAGTGTGTCAACTTGCCCATCAAAATAAAATGAGTTTGCACCAGTCATGGCATAGTCCGGATCAACTGATGCCTATCAAAATGTATCCGGATGACCAACGAATCATTCAAATTTAATAAATTAAGACTGGGCAAATATGTACATACAAATCAAATTGAAAATTATGAATGCGAGCAAAGGGTATATTGCAGTGATTATTTGTGATTATTTGTGGAACTAAAGCATGAAAAGTATGTTTAATGATGGAATAACAAGATACACTCTTTTGAAGGCTAATACTTTGTCTGCATCAAGATGTTCAACTTATATATGATGACAGAATCATATTTCAATGTATAACCCGAGGTTGTGTCGAATAGAAGCGAAATGAATTTCATTTTGTCATTTTCAATGTAATAGTAACAGTAATATCCATCCTGCCACAGGAATTACTGTGCCAACAATAGCCATGGAGTGAGTTAACGTGATGGTACATTGTCTCTATCGCTTTCTATAAAGAATATTTAAAATACAATATCTATACATCCATATTGACATTAACATCATCATGAATCTTTTTTGAAATATTTCCTCAACGTTTACTATGGATGGACTAAATATATGGTACTGTGTAAATGTTGATAAATGTAGTATGATTCAACGATCTTTTTAGTTTGCATGAGGATTTCAATACAATCATATCATATCTACGATCTTTTGTTGTACTTAATAATATTCGTATTGGGGCAGCTGCCAAAAGCCTGCTTGGCGTGAAAAAAATCATGTTGAGAAATAATTATATGATATGTTTCATATTAGCTTACTTTTGCATGTATGTTAAAAATTTACAATCAGAACAATAAATTGATAAAGTGTCATTAAATGAGCCATTCTGCTGTGTCAATTTTTCCATACTGTGATATACTCTTATAAACATTTTGATGGCTATCAATCAATGTGATTATATAGAGCGAAATTTGATTGTATTTAAGCTATATGAATGCATGAATGAATGATATGAATTAGAATTCATTATACAAACTAAAGAAAACTAAATTTATTTTTGTGAAGCTCGAGGACATATTCACGTAAAAGTGTCATAAATCACTTTCTTGAGTAATTCCGAATCGTTTATCTTTTTCTTCTCCAACAGCAGAGAAGCAATATGATTTCTGATTATCTTGTGTGAGTTTTAATAACATTTCAGCCGCAGTATTAAGTTCTCTTGAGATGATAGTTTAAGCTTTATGAGCAAGCAACAACCAAATAAACTGCATGTATCTCTACTATCTCGACAAACTGGTTGCTGCATTATTGACGATTTAATCTAAGAAATTTGTGTATTATTATAGTCACGAGTTGGTGAAATTTTTCAACTATTTCCGGATGGTACAACAAGTTTTTGTTTCAACTTGATAAGTTTGGAGCTATACAAGTATCGAATTATTTTTCAACTGGTCTGTTTTGCACCATGCAAATACCATCTTACATAAATCGAAAGACCAAGGTGTTTTGATAATAAATATTACTCCATGGACATGGTGATAGTGGAATAGAATGGAAAAACGCCACTTTATTTTGCTGCTAAAAGTGGCCATAAGGATGTGGTATCAATACTTATATCTGCTGGTGCAAATGTGAATCAACCAGAAAAAGTGAATATTTCAATATGTAAATGACCAGAAATTGACCATGTTCAATAGAATGGTGAAACTCCTCTCTTTGTAGCTGCTGAATATGGTCATAAAGATGTAATTTCATTATTGATTTCTGCAAAAGCGAATGTAAATCAAGAAACCAGGGTAAACGTTAATCTAAACTATTAATCATATAATGCATTAGTGGAAAAGTACTCCACTTTATGTTGCTGCCTCAAATGGGCATAATGAGATTGTTTCATTCCTTATCTCAGCAAAGGCTTATGTAAATCAAGCAGATCAGGTATATAAAACACTCATAATGATACAATCATTTTTATGATAGAATGGAAATACACCACTATCTGCAGCAATTGAAAATGGCCATAAAGATGTTGTTTCAACACTTATAGCTGCTGAAGCTAGTGTGACTCAAATGGACAATGTAATTAGTATAAAAAATGACA
>JNBS01000825.1:0-15493 GCA_002081575.1 Thraustotheca clavata | reverse complement strand
TTTGCTCGACTAATAAGGATAATAAAAACTCATTTCACCAAAGACTTCAATATCATCATTGTCATTTCCAGTATACGTTGGAAATGTCTTCTGCTTACAACATATCGCAATTTGGTCATCGAGCTCTGATGGTGAAAATTGTCTGATTAAATTTGCTTGTGGCCCGCGGACATCCCAATCTGGATAAACGTCCACGACGGTGTTGTTGTCACTTGTTTGGGCACTTCTCAGGCTATTTTCAACTTGATTTTGCAAATTTATAGCGTATTGCGACATCGCTGCTAATTGTGTTTGCAAATTTTGATTAATTTGACTCATTTGAAGAACTTGTTTACCCAATTGTTGGTGCGATTGAGTCGATTTTCCAATGTGCTCTGTAATAAAAGCGACTTCTCTATTGGTTTTCTCAAACTGAGCTCTTTTTTCTCTTAACACACTCCGAGTTCCTTCTTGGTGTACGTGTAATGCATTTTGAAAAGTTGTCGTTTGAACTTCTTGATATTGTCTTAGTTGTTCAAATTGTATCTTGAATTGTTCCGAATGAGCTGCAACACCGCGTAACACATTAGTTTCATTTCTAGTAAAGATTTCTTCTTCATCCAACGTTCAATATCAGACGTTTAAGGGCTACAGTGTTGTATATTTGGTACCAATTAATTGTAAATGGGACAATATTGTAAGCAGAGGAAGGTGTAAGGTCGTTTCTGATATAGGACTTCACGACAATGGATGGAGGTGCGCAAAGATCATATATTGTAAAGTGTTATCTAAACGAAATATAAAAGAAATGAAACTACTGTATCTTGGATCTTGTCAAGTTGACAAGATACGTTTTATTTGATCATCTTGAGTAGTCCATCATCCTTGTATCAATAAAGTTGAGTCATCATCACATTCTTTTCAATAATCATGGTACGATATCATAACAGAAGCTCCTTGTGGTCTACCTAACGGAAGGGCAGTGGTCTGCTCTGGTGGGAAAGACAAATTTGGCGAACAGAAGAGAGATCAATTTATTATTGCAATGCACCTGGTTTTGACTTGCTACCGACATTTGGGAGCTAGTAGGAAACAAAATTCAATTTGGGTCAACACTGCATCCATGTAGAAGATGTTTAAATTTTTAAGCGCAGATGGCGATTGCAAATGCAAAATACAAGTCTTGGGTGAGCAAAGACTATGATTACAACGACTTTTTAACGGAAGGCACCACATTGCCCGAGGAAATGAATTTGTTCTTTTCTGAATGTGTCCGCAGAGCTGGAAAAGATGGATATTAACCATTCACAAATTACTTATATCCACATTTTTAATAAAAAATTGATTTAACCAACCAGCAATTCCAAAGATGAAGTGTGGATTTAGATATCTTGTGCGATGAATCATTAATTGTATATACTCAACCAGCTTATTGTTACGCACAGTACTTCCATGGCCACCTCAAAATATTATGAATATCTATCCATAGTAAACTGTATAAAGTGGCTATCACGCTAGAAACAAGCCAATTTGTGGGTCTTTCAATGAAAATAGTAATGTTTTCTCAAAGTCTTTGCTTTCTTTGCTATTAATCCAAAATGTCCAACAAGCTTTAGACATGGCAAAATGGCGGGAAAACGTTATATGTACATGCTCACAGTCCCAGTCCTATGACCGGTCCTTAACTTTGACATCCATTGATTAGCAACATGATGCTCGATCGAGTTCATCGAGTTCTTCGTTCGTCTTGTCGACCTTTACAGCCACGATTTGTTGCTGCATTTTCTACTTCTTTACGTCAACAGTTAAAGATTGAACGATCACCAGAACTCAAAGAAATTCAATTTAAAACCACAGGCTCGACTCCAGTTGAAGTGCATGTTCGACCTTCATTGATGGAAAGCATTGAATTCAATGTACATGGAGGTGTATCTTCAGAACCTTTTGCTGTGCAACAATCTTCCAAGTCTATGATTCAAATTGTAGAAGATGAATTGGAGGCAAATGATATTGTTCAAGTGGAACTTCATGTACCTGCAATGCTTGGATTAAACCTCTCATTAGTACAAGGAAATGTGCTTTTGCATGAAAAGATTGAAGGCGATGTTCGTGTAAATACAGGCACAGGAAATATTACAATTGATAAAGTTCGTGGAATGAACTTACAATTTACAAGCAATAATGGTGCAATTGTTGTCAACAGTTTGGTCGAAGGTGAATCTGTTGCTATGTCTGCAAAACAAATTGAATGCAAGAAGATTTTAGCAAAAGATGCAAATATTAAACTAACCAAGGCAACATTACCTTTGGATTCATCTTTCGGGGCTATGTATGTTGCTCAGGGTCAACTTTTCAATGCTGCTACTGGGTCTCTCCGTGTTGGCAACATTCATGGTTCTCTAGACATTAAAAGCCAAGGTATGGCATAATGCTACACTAAAATTCTTTAACTTGGAGTTAGATGCATCATTGATTCAAGTATCAAGTGTCAATGGATCTCTTTACGTGGAAGATGTTGGAAATAATTGCAACATTGATGTCCACTATGATAGCATTCATCAAGTTGCATCAATTGAACATGCCAGTGATCTTTCCTGTGGTGGTAATATTGCAATGTCAATTAACCCAAGCATCTCTGCTCATTTGGATTTGCATGGGGAATCCATCAACACCGAAGGTTGTGAATTCACCGATTATTCTTATGAGCAACTCGACGAAGATTATGCCATTGCTAGTGGCATTTTGGTCCCAAAAACTTCTCAAATAGCTTCAACTGGTACATCAGGTAAAATCAACCTAGCTGGAGCCAAGGAATCAGCCATGACAACATCTTTCTTTTCATCGTCTTCTAATGAAATGGATGAAGTTGAAAATGAAACACCAACAATTTTTGCACATGCTTGCAGCGGACAGGTATTTACACTCATTTCAATTTTTTATTCATCTAATCATAGATTACTTTGCATCAACTAAATTGGATGGATAAACTTCGTCAAAAGCACCTCAAGAAAGATTAGACTAATTAATCTCAATTCTTTTCACCTTAAATTGCAGTAACTTTTAATAATCTTGAGCATAGAGCTCAATGGTTGAATCTTTGAAGCCAACTTTGTAATCGATAACAAAATGCTAATTACATCTTTAGGTTAAAAAACTCAATGAACCTCATTGCTCAATCTACTTTATGATAAGTAAGGTAATCAATCACAGATTCAAAATCCGTTGATCTAAAATTTAGGCTACTTTTGGCTATGGTATGCAAGATAAAAATTAACGTAGTCTATATGCTCAAATGAATATGCAAGTTAATCTTTAGAGCTAGGGAGATTTTAGATGCCCTGATCTATGCAAATATCAAATAAACAACACTCAAGAGCATGAATTAACCTTTTAGTGCTGTCTTTCCTTAATTATTCTCATCAACAATTACAGTCCGCCATGGAACAGTCTGACATCTATAAAAATCCTCAACAACGTTGATGTCACTTTCCATTATGCTGGATTTGCGAGAGACGACTGCAGGAACTGTTGGAGCTATTTGCAATGTCTATGCAGGACTCCCATTCGATGTGGCTAAAATTCGTCTACAAACACAAAATCCAACAACCGAGTATGCTGGTTTGCTTGATGTTGTACGTAAAACTACACGTACTGAAGGCATTCGAGCTCTTTGGAAAGGTGCTATTCCAGCCATGTCTAGTGCCATCGCTGAGAACAGTGTATTGTTTACAGCTAACGGTGTATTGCATCGATATTTCTTTAATAAAGACGACCAACTAACTACTTTTCAAGAAGCTTTACTTGGTGGTGGTGCTGGATTATTTGCGGCGATGGCAATTACACCCACTGAAGTTGTTAAGTGCAGATTGCAAATGCACCAAGGAACTAAATCTCTTGGTGTTTTGCGTTGCATTCAATCAGTGTATCAAACTAATGGAATTACTGGGTTTACTGCTGGTCTTTCTGCAGTTGTGCTACGAGATGTACCATTTGCATTTTTCTTCTTTGGAGCTTATCAATTTTACACTTCTCAACTTATAAAGTTATTTAATGTTGAGTCTCGACATGAACTTCATCCTTTAGCTGTCATGTTAGCTGGTGGTGCCTCGGGATCAACAGGGTGGAGCTTTGTTTTTCCTGCTGATGTGATTAAATCGCACATGCAAATTGGAGAAAAAATTTCTTTTCGTCAAGCAGCCATATCTATCTGGAATCAACATGGAATTCGAGGCTTTTACCGTGGATGGAGTGCAGCAGTGCTACGATCGTTCCCTGCTGATGGTTGTTTATTTCTTGGCGTTGAAATGACACATCGATTATTTTCATACATCGAACACGAAGAACCAACTCAAGTATCTGCTACTTCATCATTCTTGTAACATTAATCATTTAACTTTTCTGCATTGACAATGTGTGTTTGAATGGCTGCAATAGCTTTCTTGATATGTTTGGCATTTGATAACAAATGATTAGCACCTTTAATCTCAAGCCAGCTCTTGGGTTCGGCTGCAGTCGCATAGAGTGCTTGACCATGTTCAATAGGCACATTCTTATCACTTGTGCCATGAATCACAAGCAATGGAACTGAACCAGTTGAAACATGGTTTGCAATATCAAGCACCTCCATATCGTCCAAATACGCTCGGTTTAATGGTCTCCACACCTTTCGAATGCTTTCGAATGCTACATCACATCGACAATCAGAGCTTAAAGACCATTCTTCAGGCCAGAAGAATGCAACTTGACATTCACCAACTTGATACATTGTATTAATTTGTTCTTGTGTAAAATCAAGGTGCATGCCTTCCTTAGCATTAACAATACCAGCAACTAGAGCAATGGATGTCAAGTTTGGATGTTTAAAATCTCTCAAACAAGCAGCTAAAATAGCTCCAGTAGACAACCCAATAACATGAATAAATTGCTTTTTTAGTACTTGTGAGCAATAGTTGACAATAGCTTTAGCATCTTCAATTTCTCTTGAAAGAGTCTTGGAAATGAACGATGAATTTTCATCGGAGCCAGGCAACCCAGAAAAGTTTACACTTAAGAAATCCATTTCAAGTGCCTCATCTAATTTCCTCGGAAAGCGACTCACGTACGATGGTGGTAGCTCTCTGTTTGGGTGCACTGATAAGTCTGGAAATCCATGAAAGTAGACAGCAATGCTGCTTGATGGTTCACTTTGCGTAGACAGAATTCCAAGCAGTTTACGTCCATGGGCAACCACATTGACATGGACACGAGCCATTGATCCCACACTTCTCTACCAAAAGATGGATTTATCATCTTTTCATTTGTATTTACGATGGTAACAACACGCAACTTTCGCGTTCATTGGAATTTCAATGATCCTCAAGCCACGGAACGTGTTTTTCAAGAGTTAATTGCCTCTACCTCTTCTCCTATTGAAAAGCTATTGCTACAGACTCAAGTAGCTCGTACGTATGGCCTTCGTGATCAATTTGATCAAGCTAAACAAGTTCTTGATGCAATTGAAGCTCAAAGTCATGGTTTGGAATGTACTTTGGTTGATGCTGCTGAATTAAAAGTTCGTTTGCATTTAGAGCGTGGACGAATGCTTCGCTCATCAAAGAAACCTGAAGAAGCTCGTCCAGAGTTCTTGAAAGCATTTCAAGTAGCTCAAGACAACAAAATGGATGAATTGGCAATTGATGCAATTCACATGATTGCTTTAGTTGTAAATGCAAATGAAGCTTTGACATGGACACAACGTGGCTTTGAATTAGCTAAAGAATCGGAAGATTTAAATGCTAGAAATTGGGATGCTGCACTTGCTAATAATATTGGATGGACATACCATGATCAAGGTGAATTTAACAAAGCATTGGAATATTGGAAAATTGCATTAACTGCATATGAAAGAATTGGAAAAGCTGACAATATTCGCATTGCTAAGTGGATGATTGCACGTGGATATCGTTCTCTCAAGCAACATGATCAAGCATTAGAAATTTTACATGAATTGGAAAAAAATCCGTCAAGTGATGGCTATGTTTTTGAAGAACTTGGAGAAAACTATTTGGCACTTGGACAAGCTGATAAAACAAAGCCTTACTTTGCTAAAGCTTATAGTTTGCTTTGTGACGACAAGTATGTCGAAGCTGATCGATTGAATCGAATGCAGACTCTTTCAAAGTAATTTTGTAATGCAAAACTCAATTACATGTATCAATTAGAGCTTAGCATGGCCAGGAACAATCCATTGCAAAACTTCTTGCGCACAACCCCAATGAAGAGTGTGACCACTTCCACCATGTCCATAGTTGTGGATAACAAGAGCTCCATGCTTATTACGACGAGAATCCGCTTTCAAGACAACTCCAGTAGTAGTTTGTGGACGTAACCCAGCTTTAGTACCGAGGATTTTAGAGCCGACAACTGCAGGACAAAGGCTCGAAGTACGAGCTAAAATAGCTTTAATGTCTTCTTGGTTGCAAGTGGTAGAGTAATTATGAGCTTCCACAGTGCCACCAAGTACTACTTGACCACCAGGACGAGGTAAAATATACGTGTAAACATGATCAATTTCACGCAGGTAGAAATTCTTGATTTGATCATTTTGGATCTACAATTTGCTTTAAGCTTGTGATTTTAATTGTCAAGTACCTTGATCGTTTGGCCACGAACTGGGAAAACATTTTTATCATTAAGAAGTTGACCACTTCCCAATCCTATTTACTATTAGTTTGATGCATTTAAGCTGCTTATACCAGTGCAATTGACAATGTAATCACATTGCAATTCATCTAAATTCGTAACATGAGCTTGTTCAAAGCGTCCACCACGCATTTCAATTTGTCGTCGCATCCATAACATTAGTTTTCTATCAAAGCATGAGCGTAGATGAAATATAGTAAAAACCCTGGATTGATCATTAATGTAGTGTATGAAAACCCATAAGGAGTATTTCCTTGTGCTTGAGCTTCATCAGGTGTCAAAAAGCGAAAATTCTCAACAGAATGAGCCCAATATGGATGCGAAGTCTATCCAAGATTATATTCACAAACAGCTATCGATATACCGTTGGGTGATCATGATACTCGCAACCAGGAGTGCGTTGTACACCGACAGTATCTGTTCCATATTGCTCCATGATTTTAGTTAACCAAAGCATTGTAGCGTGACCCCAACGACTAAATAAGTCAATTAAGGTTTAGATATCAATAATAAACTTACTCGATAGCTTCAGTTGATGAATTTTCAGATAATGCAAAAGGACGCCACACAGCACCAGCTACATGAGATGTTGTATCATCAAAACTTTCAGCCATAATCTTCACATCACGATGTCCAGCTTCCAAAAGTGATAAAGCAGTAGTAAGTCCAACAACACCACCACCAACAACTATGATCTTCATAGCAAAATACGATTTGCTTTCACTGACGTTCATGTGTGATCCTACTTATCAGCTTCAACCTTCTGTAGAGCCAAAAGTAAAGTAGTGGAAAAAGTCTGTCTAGTCAATGGGTTATTAACTATATCATGATATTAACTCATCTACACCATCATATATATCCAATCTCCAATATTCATAGATCCAAAATATGGCATGAGATCCTAGATGTAAAATATCTTTTGAGAACAATCTTGTGTTATTATCTGGATACATGATTTAACAAGTATCCGGATAAGGAAAAGAGTAGGTATATTAAAAGGTAAGTTTCTTCAAATGGCAATCAGAAGAGAATTTGGATTCTAAATTAAAGCATTGTCAAACGTGTACCTTTCGTATCCAATTCGTAATTCAATCTCAAATCATGTTTTAAAAAGAATCGAATTCATATCATCTGCGTTACATATACAAACTTCAAGTACAGAATTCATTGTATTATGATTGGTTGTCTTTAAGCGATCTTTATCCGGATCGGCATTGAAATTAGTTTATATAGTACGTTGTAGTATATACTGGATTTCTTACAATGTTAAAAAAGAAGAGACGTAGGGAAATGGATTGGCTTGAAGCAATGGTTATTGAAGCAGCAAAGGAGGGGCAAGCAACAGTAGAAGTGGGAATATATCGAATTAAACTATTTTTGTTTAAAACAACTTACAATATTCGTATTTTCTAATTAATTTCCTACCATTTTCTACCTCAACGTTGAAGATCTTTTTTGTATAACTCAATATAATTATATTGTTAGATATATTTATCGCGATAGATCAATGAACTATAGCTTTAATGCCACGAATATGATACAAGAGAATGGGACTTGTGGGATATCAGAAACAATTGAATAGTAAAGTAGCAAGGCATAGATTAGAAATCGAGTGAAATGTCATAGGTTTTAAACTGAAGACACGACTGATTTAGCTACTACCGGCCACAGTGGGAGGCTCAAGCATTGCGTCACTTGAAGAAACATGCTCTTGATTGATAGTCCACGTTTTCACACTTTATCTTTCTCGATCATGGATGAACATAATTTTTACGAACTTGATTGTGTTTTATATGTTGCAATGAATGATCCATCACGTGCTCATCAAGTACTTCGGATGCAAGAGTTATTTCGTGCAATTGTTCAATTTCAACGTGGTATTATTCAACCCTTTGCACCAATTTGTCGTCAATGGGCTAGTTATGTTGCTTATCTCCAACCACGTTTTCTTGTGCATACATTTAATCTCCAAGATCATCATGAACGTCAACTCTTTCAACACCTTTATACGCTTCGTCCTCACATGTTTGCACCTGGTGTCATGGATTTACTTTGTCGATATGGTGATCTTGCATTGATTCATTATCTTCATTTACATGGAGCTTCGTGTACTAAAGATGCAATGGATTGGGCTGCCAGTGCAGGACATCTTGATGTTGTCAAGTATTTACATCGTAATCGTCGAGAAGGTTGTACGACGGATGCGATGGATTTAGCTGCTAAACATGGGCATTTGCATGTTGTTGAGTTTCTTGATCGACATCGTCATGAAGGTGCGACTACTAAAGCTATGGATGAAGCTGCTGTGCATGGACATTTACATGTTGTGCAATATCTTCATTATAATCGTCGAGAAGGGTGTACAAAGTATGGCATGGATCGAGCTGCTCTTGAAGGACATTTGGAGATTCTTCAATTCCTCCATAGTCATCGATATGAAGGATGCACGGTGAATGCGATTAACTGGGCTGCTCAACATGGACATCTTGATATTGTTCGCTTTCTACACACCCATCGGAAAGAAGGGTACACGGCCAATGCATTGAAATGGGCAGCACAAAACAACCATATTGATGTTGTCCATTTTCTTCTTGCTCGTAAAGACAAGATTCAAAAGCATTTTGTCGAGGCTTTTAAAGAACGTCCAAGTACATCAAGACAACTTCGTCGATTCAAACAACATGCATGTCATTGCACAATAAGTTAATGAAATTCTTCAAGATGACATTGCTAGCCAACTTTAGATACCATTTCTAGCATTGAAAATCAACTTTAGATGCCATTTTTGCTATAAAAATCATGTTTAAATGCCATTCTTTTAAGCTTTTCTAGCATATTTATACTCTTCCAAGACCATTTTGTCGATTCCTATAACAATAAGTTGATTCTTGGATGGATAATCGGACATTTCCAATGAGTAAAGAAGACATTTCCAATGAGTAAAGAAGAATTTTCTAGCTTGAAAAAGCAGGTTTAGATGACATTTTTGCATTCTTTTGAAGCTTTTCTAGCATATTTATACTCTTGTTTGCATCAGAGCAAAAGAACGAACAAAAGTGGGACGAAAGAGGAGGATCTTTGTCACAAGACGATGGACGAAGCTCGAGCTCTTGGACGTGTGGAGGGAAGAGCAGAAGCCCTTGAAGAAATAGCTGCTTTACACAACCAAATTGCTTCATTAGCAGCACAAGTCGAAGACCTTTTACTTCTGCAGGAAAAGCGAACGAAAGAGCTCATGACAACCGTATACAAAGAACTCAAGAGCGAATTTCGACGACAAACTACTGCATTAACCCCGAAAGAAGTGATGGATATCTGTAAACCTTGTCTTCGACGTGTAGCAGAAGCCCAAGGACCACAATCTCAAGTGCTTTTTCGCAATGCTTCGTTCATGACAAGAACTCCATCAGAAGAAACAAAAATGCCGCCTCCTATTGAGATTCCTATTGAGATTCCTACAGTGATTCCTAGAGTAATTCCTGCTTCTCCAGCTTCTCCAGCTTCTCCTGTAGCTAAAAGAAGCGTTGTCAATCGTATAAGCGTGTCTGCTACAGAAAAAATTGGCACAGGACGATCTGCTCACATGGTATATGTGTTAGAACTACGTAGTGGTGATACGGTAAGAATACAAGCAATGCCAAGCTAATTAGATGTAGAATGAAATCATTTCAAGAGTTAAAAGAAGGTATAAAGACTTTGTATGGCTTTGGGAAAGATTATCAAGCACATATGCATTTGTTTGTGTTCCTACTTTACCTCCCAAGGCAAGAATCAATTAAGAAAATAGTTAATGAGTTGTGGCTAGAATGGAATTCGTGACAACTTCAAGTTTAATCCCATCTTTATTGAAAAAAGAAAGAGAGCTTTACAGCTTTGGATAAATCATCTTGCTTGGCATTATGTGACGGGATATTCAGCTGAAATGCAAATGTTTCTTGATGGATCGGATTTGGTGCATATACCTCGATCTCCACCATTTATGTTTCCTCGAAGACGTCGAACAAGCTCAAATGAAGGTTCTGTGCGTAAACTCAATTCAGTAGATGATAAACGCCTTGATCGTTCATTAAAATCTATTCAAGACAAACTTCCAACCTTACAACGCCATCTTGTCAAAGCAAGCAAACGCGTTGATGGAATTTTAAAACACCATGTTGAAATGAGCTCTACGATTGAACTTTTTGGTGCTGCTACAGCACATTTGGGCAATTTTGAACGACTTCATGGCAGTGCAACAGCATGGGAATGCTTAAAACCTTTTGCACTTACAAATGTTCAGCATTGGCACAGTGAAGTTTATGAGGTATATTTTGCAAGCGTCTTTATCATTAAATTATTATTTAGCTTTGGGATTCATCTTTGCAAGAAATGCTTCATTTTCAACAAACACAAGTACATACTATCTACATGAATGCATTTAGATTATCTTTTGAATAGGTTATGCCAAAGTTTGAAAAACAAGTACATGACGTAAGCAAAGAGATGCAACCAAGTACAGTTGAAAAATTATCTCTCGAGTGGGATGAACTACAAAATATTCAAGCAAGATCTGCCCTTGATTCATTGCTACATGTTGCCATTCGAATGCATGATTCACATATTCAGCTACAAGAAATTTGGCAAACAGCTAAAGAAGCATGCATGGCTGTAGAAACATCAGCACCATCATCTTCTACACATTATCAAGCATACAATCCACCACCACCATCGTCATTTACTCCTCCAGAACCACCACGACATGAAGTATTTGAACACCCAACACTAGATAGACCACTGAAGCCGAACCTTTTTGTAAATACATTAGACCCGGATGCTGATGATGCAAAAAATCTCTTTGGTTGTTCACCAGCAAACCCTGATACTGTATTTTCTGCTTATCAAAGCTCAGATGAAGAGGAAGAAGAAGTAGAAACAAGTCAAGACCCATTTTCAGCTTCATGGGATTCGTATATTGATCGATTACGAAAAAAACAAAAGAAACAAGCAAAAGCCGAAGCTGCTGCTGTTGATGAAGCAAAAAGGAAAGAAAAAGAGGCTGAAGCTACAGAGGTATTTACAATATGCAATGATTTAGTAGCCCTTATTGTGAATAGATAAGAAAGAATAGAAAGAGACCACAAAGTATGCAATGGCCCTTGAAAAGAATGGCTCGATCCCATCAATCAAGTTCTAAATCATTTGGTCATGATGATTTTGTATCAATTCCAAAAAGCAACAGTAATCCATCGTTGGGTATATTATCTATCTTTTATCTGCTTAACATGATGAAAATAGTAAATGAATTCCAAGCAACAACTCCATTACCTCAGCAATCAACAGAGACACCTGAAAATGCTACAAATGACAATTGGATCGAAGCCAAGACTGAGACTGGACAAACGTATTATTATCATCGCATTTCTCGTGCAACAAGATGGACAAAACCTGATCAAGCGGTCATGGATGATATTGAAGAGCGTTTAGCAGCTCAAGAAGAAGCTACACAACGTCGTTTAGAAGTAATCCCAAGTTTATCATTTCTATCATCTAACATTTGATGATTAGGAACGACGCAAGTGGTATGAAAATAACAAACGACAACAAGAGTGGGAAGCATCTCAAATTGAGTCTTTTAAAGGCCAAGTGAATGATCAAGTCCGTGAATGGGCAAGAAACAAAGATGTTGTGATGATGTTACGTTCTCTTCACGACATAATTCCATCAATTCTTTTAAAACCTGGTCAAACCTTTGAAGTGGATAGTCCTGTGAATGTATCTTCAGTCAAGAAAGCCTACATGAAAGCAGTGCGTCAAATCCATCCTGACAAACTTCCCAAGACTGATTTTGATCTTAAAGACCGTGTACTTGCTCAACATCTTTTTTCAACACTGACCTTAGCTCATGATGAGTACCAACGTACACACACAGTCCCATCGTCATAGAACGTGATTCATTATAAATAATAAGCAATGGACTCTTATCGTCCCATGCTCAATACTTTGTGTGCGAGACGTTTGTCGAAGTGGCTTCCTCTTTCTGTCGGGACGGTCTTGGTGGTCTCGAGAGGGGCAAGTTTGGCTTTGGAACATTCGTGGATCGTTGGAAGAGACTTAAACATCGTCATCTCGTACTCTTCCGATGGAAATTCGTACTGCTCATCATCGTCGTCATCCATTTCGATAAAGCCGACGCTTCTTGCTCTGAAAAACGTAAAGTAACATGGTAAACACACTTTAGCTCGTAAGCATGTGTGATAGCCCATTGCTCCTGTTTCATTCATATAGCTGCCTTCAATCAGTAGTTGCTGACGACAATCCATACACACTACCTCACCACACTAGATCGATTCATTCGTTTTTACCATCAAGTAGAGAGAACGTACCATGTAGCAATGTTTCTTTGGATCAAGATGAAAGAATTGAAAACAGGCATGACATTGATATCGTTCCTGTTCATTAACCCAATGCTCTCGATGCAACAAACGATCCATCAAGAGCAGATTTACGTCCTGGACGACACTCACCGCGACCATAAGAAAGCGAAAATGAACGAATGCCATGCGATGTTCTGTGTGTCACGTGCTGGCTACCAAATGGATAATTCTATTATCTTTACTACAAGAGACCGAGGACGCGTAGACGACTGTCGTATTCAGTCTTGCCGATGTAGCACCCGATAAGAGCCCGTTCTCCGATGAAAGCATGGCGTCCGTGGAGTACACGTTGATTGTCGACGATCATCATGTCTCCTTCGTGTAATTTATGCACAATTTCCAACTAAACAAGCTTAGAAATGAAGAAATGAAAGAAACAAGATACCTCATTGATAGCCTGCCATAAAACTTTATGATGTTTGTAAAAAGCAAATGTGTCTTCAAAGCTTAAATGAGTCAAGACAGAACGATCGCCATCATTCAGACGAAAAGATTCAATATTGCCACGATAATCCAACTTGATGATCGGTTCCATTGTGGCGAGAAGAGTATCGTCGTCAATGCAGTAAAAAGGAAGCTTTGTTCTGCAGAAGAAGTCATACGCATCAGGAGCTTTAGCACGAAGCCATTCAGCAACGTGAAAACCATCAACATATCGACTCGATCCACCATTGGGATCACCAGCATGGGATTGTTGGACACAATTGAAGATTTGAAGACCTGGAGGTGTGTACAAGTAGGTACAATCAGTGTGACCTGGTAGAGCTAAATTGGTAGATGCAGTGTCATTGTAGCTCATCTCTTCAGTTTGTGGACGAGTTGTCCACATTTTACCATAGATGGTTTCGAGGACAAATCCAATCTTACGTGCAAATGCTTCGGTAGCATCCATTGTATCTGGAGTATTCTTGACCTAATGCATCGATTTAGCAATGTATATTCCTTCTACAATAGTTATACCAAAAGCAATCCATGTTGTTGTAAAAGTTTCATGCCATCTCGAAATCCATCATGCATCATGGCATCGTACGTCATAGTTGGCATCTTTTCCATCAAATCTTTACCCCATAGCACCTTTTTTTCCAATCGATCTTGTTTATAATCGACAGGATAATCATTCTTTGGTGTGGAATAAACATGTTTTCGAAGCCATTCACTTGTAAACGAACTTGATGTACATGTTGATCCTTCCTACAATACCATTATAAATTTATTTCAAATCAATTTTTCTTACAACAACATCTTTCCACTCGACATTAAGTGCTTCTTTCGTCAACGTAGCTTTCGCAGGAGCATCCAAAGGGATCGTAGCAGTCGATAATTGACGTTGCTTCGTCAACGGGTGTTGACAATGTTCACACGAACAATGGTCACGTAGCCAAATATTATGAAATTTTGCCGTGAATCCGTCTGTCCACGTCACGTGCATCGCTCCACCATTCGTTTCCAACTTACTTAATCCCGCTTCTCTTATCGCTTCTCTTAACGTACTCATTTGCTTGCTTAAGATTCTCGACATCATCATGTTTTCCCCACGAAGAAAATTTCAAAATGATGACGTCAAAATGGATACTGTCAAAATTAATATCGACACCTTTTCTAAACAAAGCAACGATGGTAATCACCATCTTTAGTAAGTTAAGATGGAGGAAAGATGGAGGCTGCTTTCTCATGCTTTATCTCTAGGATGCTTAGAAGAAGAGGTTTGTAGCATCCATGCAACTCTTCATTTTCTCGTTTCCATGTTGCCGATGCGTCAAGAAGTTCATCAAAGCAAACTAAAGAGAGTGCAATGGAGTGGGACAGAACTGCAGATGTACAAGCCAAGCATTGTACTACAACTACGTGAACGGGAAGTAAAGGGGAGTAGAAGAGCTGTGTGCTATGGACAACGACGTTGCTATAGATTACAAGATGTAGCTGGTATTGAGGATCAAGTAGTAGTGCTTGGCTTTAGCAGTGATGGCCATTTTCTAAGTATCTGTTTGCTTATTGTATCTTATTGATGCTTCAGATTAGTTTATTGCACGTATTGGGAACAAGAAATTTGTGTATATTGGAAAGTATTTGAACCTTCGTATACTTCTGCAGTGTCGGAAATGATTGCTTCACAAATACTTGTGGGTCCGATTGCTTCAAGAACTCAAGAGTTTGATGGTGAAATTAATGAGAAAACGTATTGTTGAAAGCCTTGTAGGTTCATTAGAATTACATCTTTGGCAATGTTTAAAAGCACAACTTGTTGTCGCGATGGGAATACCTCAACGAGGGCTATGTGCGCATGTCACAATCTCTCCTGATCCTAAACGTTGCTTTACACCATCTCTCTCTACCATTGTGAGCCTTCGTTTCTTTATCTCAACATCGCAATCCATAAGACAATTTTGGCAATTGGTTCCGTGCGGAAAAAATCGCAATCA
>JNBS01000821.1:0-10922 GCA_002081575.1 Thraustotheca clavata | reverse complement strand
TGACAAATGGTGCAAGTTTATCATTCTTGTTCATATCTACTTGCATATCCACAAAAGAACTCTTGGCAGTCATAAATTCTTGATCATCTTCACGTACAATACTTTCTTCATCCTCAATCTGCATCGCTTTTTTCTACTGTGAGCGGTTGTCTTAAAAATTATTTATAAATCACTCTACGGATAATCATCCGGATTAAGATCGTCAGTGTTTGAACTCAATTGAGTTTCAAAAATCCTATTTTCAGTTTCAGTTTCAATTCAAATCTTAACAGTGTTTTTTCAGTTTTTTTCTTGTCAAGAATTGTCAGCAATAGGTACGTAGTAGCATAGCATTGACCGCAAGCATTTTTTAAGATAAAGGCGATAGAAAACGAACGTAGCATTCTCTATACGGGGATCGGTTTGCTGATTCAGTCCCTCCTTCCTTGCTCGCTCCTGAAATCGAACGCCACAAGAAGATGATGTTACATCAACGTTGAATTTCAAGTATGTACTTTGACGGGTTCCACGCTATTTCTCACTTGTCCCGAAGAAGACAAAGCTTCCGTAGACAACACTCTCTCACCATTACATGTATAAACGCATGTACAAGCCACAGGAAGATGGAATAGCTCATATCAACCACGTAGAACGATCTCTATGCTTAGCTCTCCGGATACACATCCGGAGATCATGTGTGAGGCTTTGAATGGCCATTTTTGATTTCTTCCTTGGATCGAATGGAGTCGCTCAAGTCCCAAGTGAACAAGATGAGTGTAGAAGAGAAGATTGAGTGGCCTGCGTCTCGTATTCGTGAGACGTTTGTTAACTTCTTCAAGACGCATGCCAAGTTGCCTCATGACGAGTACAAATCGTGCCCAGTTGTGCCTTTGGATGACCCAACGTTGCTTTTTATCAACGCTGGCATGAACCAATTTAAACCAATTTTCTTGGGTCAAGTAGATCCTTCGCATCCAATGGCTAAGCTTAAGCGTGCTGCTAACTCGCAAAAATGTATTCGTGCTGGTGGCAAACATAATGATTTAGATGATGTTGGCAAAGATGTGTACCATCATACCTTTTTTGAAATGCTTGGCAATTGGAGTTTTGGGGATTATTTCAAGAAAGATGCTGTTGATATGAGTTGGACATTGTTGACTAAAGTATTTGGACTTGATCCTAATCGTTTGTATGTGACGTATTTTGGTGGGGATGCTAAACAAAATCTTCCTGCTGATGAAGAAACACGTCAACTTTGGCTCAAGTAATTCTTTGATTTTATTGCATGTAAACTTAATGTACGTAGGTATGTACCTGCGAATCGTGTATTGCCTTTTGGTTGCAAGGATAATTTCTGGGAAATGGGAGATGTAGGTCCTTGTGGTCCTTGTACAGAAATCCATTATGATCGTATCGGTGGACGTGATGCTGGTGATCGTGTTAATGCTGATTTCCCTGATGTGATTGAAATCTGGAACAATGTGTTTATCCAATTTAATCGTGAAAGCGATGGCTCTCTTGTGACTTTGCCATCACAACACGTTGATACTGGTATGGGTTTTGAACGTTTGGCTTCGATTCTTCAAGGAAAGATGTCCAACTATGACACTGATGTCTTTATGCCTCTCTTTGGTGCTATTCAAGCCCTTTGCAAGTCCGAACCTTACACTGGAAAGCTTGGTGAAGAAGACCCAACATTGAAAGATATGGCTTATCGTGTTGTCGCTGATCACATTCGTACTTTGACCTTTGCCATCACTGATGGTGCTGTTCCTTCGAATGAAGGCCGTGGCTATGTCCTTCGTCGTATTCTTCGCCGTGCTGTTCGTTATGGCGAACAATTCCTCAATGCTCCACGTGGATTCCTTTCAAAATTGGTTCCTGTTGTTGTTGAAATGTTGTCTAGTGCATTCCCTGAGCTCAAGGAAAAGCAAGCTCATGTGATTGAAATTATCTTGGACGAAGAAGTTTCCTTCGGCCGTACTTTGAACAAGGGTCTTGAACGCTTTAAGAAGATTGCTTCGGCCATGAAGACTGAAAAGAAGACTGTTGTGTCTGGTGAAGATGCTTTTTTCCTTTACGATTCGATGGGTTTCCCTGTTGATTTGACTGAAATCATGGCTGAAGAACAAGGTCTCACTGTTGACCACAAGGGCTACGAAGAACAAATGCGTTTGCAATCTGAACGCTCCAAGCAAGATCGTAAGAAGGGTGGACTCAATGGTGTACGTCCTCTTGTGCTCGAAGCTGCTGAAACTAGTCACTTGGCTTCTCTTCACGTTGCACCTACCAACGATGATGCCAAGTACATGCAAAAGAATGTTTCTGCTAAGGTTGTTGGCATCTTTGCCACCACTGCCACCACTTCTTCTTTTGTTCAATCCACCAAGGCTGGTGAATACCAAGCTGTTGGTGTCATTCTTGATCAAACTAGCTTTTATGCTCAATCTGGTGGTCAAATCTATGATACTGGTGCTTTGGTGTCCAAAAATGCTAGCATTGATGTCAATGCCGTGGAATCGTACGCCGGCTACGTCTTGCACATGGGTCCATTGACCAAGGGTACTCTTGCTGTTGGTGATGTCGTTGAAGCCCAAGTGGACTATGTTCGCCGTAACAAGATTGCTCCAAACCACACCATGACCCACGTATTGAACTACGCTCTTCGTAAAGTTCTCGGTGGCACAGTTGATCAACGTGGTTCGCTCGTGGATGATGCTCGCCTTCGTTTTGATTTCACTGCCAACAAGGCCCTTAAGGCTGATCAAGTATTTATCTCAGTCCCTGTATTTCCTCACCAAATTGAATAGATTGCTGCTGTAGAAAGTGTTGTCAAGGACATCATTGCTCAACAATTGCCTGTGTACGTCCAAGATACCCCACAAGCCCATGCCAAGCGCATCCAAGGCCTTCGTGCTGTGTTTGGTGAAACTTACCCTGACAATGTCCGTGTTGTTTCTATCGGTGCTGCTATCCCTGGCATGCTCAAAGACCCCGAAAATGCTGCTTGGGCTCAATACTCAGTCGAATTCTGCGGTGGCACCCACTTGACCAACACCAAGGAAGCTGTCGCTTTTGCTTTGTTGGAAGAAGGTGCTATTGCCAAGGGTATTCGTCGTATGAGTGCCTCGACTGGCCAAGCTGCTATTGAAGCTGACAAGCGTGCTGATGCATTGCAAGCTCAATTGCAAGCTTTGGCCAAGGCTCCAGTCCAGGACATTGTGTCTGATGTTGCTGCTTTCCGACCTCAATTGGATGCCAGTGTCATCTCACTCCCTCGCAAGGAAGTACGATATACAACGTTCACAGACCAGTATTTAACATTATTCTAGGCTCTTCGTGGTATGCTCAATAACTTGGTTGAAAAGATCAAGGCTTGGCAAAAGGAAGAAGCTGCTGCCCGTGCTGCTGCTGGTGTCAAGTTGGCTTCTGCTGCTGGTACTGCTGCCCTTGCCAACCACCAAGAAGTAAAAGTATATGTCGTATCAAAGTCCTAAATGATTGTTTAGTTTTTGGTTTTGAACATGGAAGTTGGTACCGAAGCCCGTCTCGGCAATCAAATGCTTGAAGCCATCGCCGAAGTCCACCCTAATGCTAGTGTGATCATCTTCAGCGTCGATGCTGACAACAACAAGACTGCTGCTTTCTGCCAAGTGAGCCAAAAACACAATGCTGAAAAGAAACTCGATGCCAAACAATGGGTGAACGCTGCTATGGTGTCCATGGGAGGCAAAGGCGGTGGTAAGAACGCCTTGAACGCCACAGGCCAAGCCAAGACCACTGAGAACTTGCAAAAGGCTATTGCTGACGCTAAAAAGTTTGTTGGTATCTAAGTCATGGAGATAAGTGGCATAGTAAGTAGCATTAACAATTCTTGGAATATCCATATTGAAAGTCAGTCTTAATTAAGTTATTCCTAAAGCACCCGCATGTGTTCGCCACAGTGATTACATCCAAGAAATAAACACTCTTGAAAGGACTCTCTTGCCACATGAAAGCTTGGGTCTTGAGGACAATGTAGACTATAGCATTGCAATCAGATCAGAATACGTATTGGAATCATACCGATGAATGTCAAATGCTTCAGCTACATGCATTTGGAACTTGGATAATGCTGACATAGCTGAATCATGAGCTATTGGCAAATTAAATCCACACCGACAAGAAACAACAGGAGTGCTTTCTCCATTCATCCAGCCGGTGGATTCTTCTAATGATGACTTTTTGCAAATAGGGCACAAGATGAATTCATCATGCGAAAGGTGTAATTCTTCAAACCCTTCAATCCATGCTTCTTCATCCGCAAGTACTTGTTCAGCTTGTTCTAAAGTTTCAAGGTATACTTCTTCACGTAATGCATCTTCCAAGCTAGTAAGAATCTCCAAATAATCATCGTGTGATAATTCTCCTCGAACAAGCATTTGATTGACATCGTACGATTTCGATACATCAAGCACTTCGCTGGAGAGATCCGAAAACGATCGCAGGTTATCGAGAATTCTCTTTCTGTTCTTCTTCACGTGCTCCATACAGCTCTTCTTCACGCGTTCTTTAAGCCCAAGCGGCGACATGAACGGAGCCGCTCGCATCGCTTCCCATCGTTGTTTCCCCGCCATTTTTCAACTCCCGCCAACTTTTATCTATTCTCAATACAAGCACAACTCTCAATACAAGTACATTCTTTGATACAAGCACATTTCTTGATACAAGTACATCTCTTGATACAAGCATAGGACAACAAATGGAATTGGTTACAAGCACAATTCTTTTTATGCGATAAAAGCACAATTGGATTGGTTGAAGAGGGACCCTTGATAAAAGCACTTGAAGATACGTTTGTAGATTGTATGGACATTTATTGCTTTACCTTGTCAAGGACATGCACGAAGACGAACCACTCGTTCAGCACAATCGATGGCGTGCTACACGTTCTCAAATTGCCAAGTATTGTTTATTGATGGTATATATTAGGCTGATTTGTTGTATGTAGGATTAAATATGCTCTTGTGGTTGTATTATGTTTAGCATTTCTTGGATTTGTACGCAATTCAAGTATGTTTGGTTCTACATCAATTGTTACTTTAAAACATGATCATGAACATGTAAAGGATCAACGTTTGCCACAGTCAAATTTACGAAAGGAAGACAAGGAATAGTATACATGAAATAAGAAAGCCACGTAAGAAATGTACAAATAAACGTAATTTCTTATCTTTTGTGTTATCTTTTTTTTTCCAAACATTTTAATATAAAAATAATTAGCTCTCAGTACCTAAGATGAGCTTCACATCACACATCAATAAAGCCAAAATTGGCAAAAGTGTTATGTCCTTACTGAGCTTCTGACGAATTGTAAATCAAAAAGTAATTCGCAATGATCTGCGTCAGACAAGAGCAGCTTTTAAAACTTCCTATCACTCGCCACAAAGTCATCTATGTTTTTAAACATTCGCCACGAGTCTTGCATTTATATGCTTGTGCACCAAAGGAGAAGAACATTTCCATATCAATAGCGATTATGAGTAAAATATACTAAGAGTTCTTCCTAGTATGTTGTTGATAGCGTCTAAAACAAATGATCTGGCAACATTTCTTGGGCTTCAATGCTGCTACTGGGCTGTAATGTAGAAAGCTGGCAAACGAAATCCTACTAGTACTGTTCAGTTATGAAGCGCTTCTGCATCAAAATTTATTTCATCATAACAAGGAACAGTCGATCGTAAAATATGATAAAATAAAGTAAGTTGATAAACTAGTTTTGACGCTGAATAAATGAGTAGTTCCTTATTCAAGTTAGCTACTAATTATCCATTCAAGTTCAAATCACTGTAAAAGCCTGTGTGGGCTCACCATCAACACAAGGTGCAAGTAAAATCGGATAATCACCACCCTGATTAAAAGTAGTGCAGAGAGTGAAGCAACGCCCGTCAGAGTTTTTAATGGCAATTTTATATATGGCGATAACTGTGTATGAAAGCGTCAATGAAGTAGTTGAGAGATAGAGTTGGTTGGGAGAAGAACATGACGTGACGCACAAATTAAAGTAAAATGTGTAAATGGTATGAAAACATAACAGTTGGATCGCTTGAATTATCGATTCCGAAGTACAATTGTCAAGAAGTTGCATAAAAACCAGTATTAACCGCAAAAGACAATCCGCCAATGTAATTACTATCATTTGCCTGAAGATGGACAACGCTACCAACAGCCAAAAAAGATGGAACTGGTGTAGGAGCTGGTGTAGGAAGCTGGGGTGGGTTCTGGTGAAGGGGCTGGTGTCGGAGCGGGGTTGGAGCTGGGGTGGGCTCTGGTGAAGGAGCTGGAGTGGGTTCTGGAATACCATCTAATATTGATCACATATTAAATCAGGTCATGGATTAGGTCATGTGGTCAAATCCGTGACCAATTGAACAAGTAGCGAGAGGAGTAGTGATGCATAATAGGCCACACTATTGTGTTATGACGAAAAACACCCTACATACACAGCAATAGACAACTAAATAAACTTGGCTTATATTGAATTTATCATAATATAGCTGTTGATAAGAGATTATAGACTAATGTTCGCAGTTTAACTACGGTAATTACTTTTAGTACACCACCCACTCTATCCAATTTACTACCGAAGTAGCAAACGATATTTCTTGCATTGCTAATTTCAGTTCGCTCATTATTCTCCTTGACTCCTTAACTCCTTGACGATGAACTTAATTCACTGCATTCTTCAATTCCTGCTTTTGTTTAATGGATTGAAATAATTGCCTGCGGGATACGTAATGTACAGACATGTGATGCACCAACATACCAAACGTAGTAAAGTAATCACACTTTCTCTTTCCATTAGTCTATAATCTTTTACGACAGCTATATCCTGATAAATTTAATACATTCAAAGTTCATTCCTTCGTTAATTATTGTGGTATTTTTCTTTACTCTTCTTTTCAAAAACAAAAACTTGTGTAACAGGCCATGATGTTGTAAAAACTTTATCCATGCTTCCCACTGAAGAAATAATCATTAATTAAATTCAAGTGATCTATTTGAAAAGTTTGATTGACCAACATGGAGCGTGTTAACATACTGATCATCTTTCGAGTTGTAAAAAAGAAGGGGCTATTATTTTGATTTGTAGGAATCCTTAGGTTGTGTAAGGATTTTAATACATATCATGTCAAATAGATTTTGATGGAGCCTCGTGTTTAAATTCAAACTTAAAAGAACGTAGTGCTATTGTTAACAACAAAACTACAATGACAACTACATATTCGCTCGCCATATTAGACCGGGAATGAGAAACAATCATCGTGGTGAATAAACTAGATTAATCGATGCTTTACAAATAGCCATGTCATTGAATTATACATATTTACCAAGAGTTTGCTCGAATGAAATGAATTAGAAATCTTTATACTAACTAAATACATCCTACGAACCTAAATACGCTATGCAAATGCTATAATGTCGTCTTGTAAACTGTTAAGCGTTTGCTCAACAATTTCTTTTGGCGCATTTTGTAAAATTTTTGGCTTCGTTCATCGCTATCTTAGACAGAAAGTCCACTACTTGAATCTTGTCTCTTCCAAAAGAAATCTAACTCATATCATTCATTCATTCGTGTCTCTTCCATCTACACCAATAGTAGACGAAATTCCCCTCACTTTCAAGTAAAAGGATTTTAAATGTTTTTTGAGCAACTCGATACTTTTTGTTGTTGTAAAATGAGTAAACTGTTGTGATCCCGATAGTCAAATGAGCGTAATTCAGAAATTTTGACATTATAGGAGCATTAATCAAACCATCGTATTCCGCTAAAATGTTCTCAGGGATTAGTACATAGGTTTCTAATTATCTTGATAGCCCAACTAAACAGTAAAACAAGAACGCGACTATCAATGGAAGGAGCATTAGAAGCTTGATATTCAACTTATCTGTGCTCAATAGATATCTTTAGGTGGCATAAAGATTTATAATACAACCTGTCATGACGTTATTCAAAACGATGTGCTTTCCATGTCCATGTATGATCAAGATGTGTGACCAATTCAAACAACTGTGACCTACCTACACATATGTCTGATCCACGTGATCAAAAATGAATTAATTAAAAGGTTAACTGAAAAATAGAGGAGACGGTATAATTTGCTCCAGAAACGCTATATCAGTGACTCTGCAAAGTAGAGTAAAGTTTGATTGGATAAAATAGATGCTATTTGCAGCCAATCACATATTTATATATATATTCCATGAATCTACACTACATAGCAATAGAGCAGCACACAAAACAACAATTTTTTACCACTTTTTATATATACCTTGACACTTTGCGCCAACAGGTCGCGATTTTTTAACAGTTTTTAAAAAATGAAGTTGATTTTTATTCTGACATGAAATCCCTGCTCTATTTTTTTCATGCCTCATTTTGTAGTATGCAGTGACGAATTTTGCAGTAAGCCACTAAAGTTGCCCTTAGACATCAATACATCGTAAAAACAACTTATCAGGACACATTGCATGTAATATGCGAATATCTTTGCCATCTTAACGGATAAGATAAGACATTTGGTAAATAGTGTTAGTAGGTAGGGAAATAGTAGGGGAACCAGAAGAAATTGTTTGTTAATTTGGTAACTGGCTAACAAAACAAATTATCCAGTTGGATAGAATGAAATACCAGATGGTACAGTCTTAATTGAGTGATAAGTAAAGCATGTCAAGCATCTACATCACAGAGCCTGACACTGAGGGCAAAGTGCTTATGAGAACGTCGTTTGGAGAGATAGATATTGAACTCTGGCCTAAACAAGCACCCAAGGCCGTCCGCAACTTTATTCAATTGGCCCTGGAGCACGTAAGTCTATCTATGCAATCCCATTGTACTCATTTCTGCTAGTACTATGACAATACACTTTTCCATCGTCTTATTGCAAACTTTATGATCCAAGGAGGTGATCCCACAGGCACAGGTGATGGTGGAGAGTCTATCTATGGTGCTCCCTTTGCAGACGAGTTTCATTCCCGCCTTCGGTTTAATCATCGTGGGCTTTTAGCTATGGCAAATTCCAACAAACCCAATACAAATCAAAGCCAATTCTTTTTTACACTTGATAAGTGTGATTTTCTTGATCGAAAACATACAATTTTTGGTAAAGTGACGGGAAATACAATATTTAACCTTTTGACGGTCAATGATGTTGAGACTGGACGAGATGAACGACCTTTACACCCTTTAAAACTCTTGAGCATTGAGGTTTTATGGAATCCTTTTGAAGACATTGTACCTCGGTATGTTGATTGTAAATTTATTTAGTAATGAATTGATCTAGTGCAATTAAGAAGGCCCAAGGAGAAGTTGTTAAACCAAAGAAAAACAAACGTAAAGCAACAAAAGACTTGAAACTTCTTTCGTTTGGTGATGAAGCTGAAGATGCATTTGTATCTGTGCCAAAGAAAAAAGGAGGCATGAGTAGTCATGATATGCTTAAAGATGACAAGAAATTAAGCAAAAAAGTCGATACATCGCTGCAAACTAAAGTAGCTATGGTTCGTCCTGAAGATAATATCATAGAAGATGATGTTGAGGCTGAAGCTCCAGTTCCAGAAGTACCTGAAGGAGATATTTCTTCTCTTAAAGCTATCATTGCCAATAAGCTCAAGAAAAAGCCTACCAATGTCCAAACAACAGCTATCAAAGCAGTCATTCCAACTACAAATGAAGATGAAAATGAACTTGATGCTGAATCTGCTCGTAAGAAAGCTAAAAAAGCCAAAAAGGATGCCAAGAATAAAGCCAAGTAGGTTTATACATACCTACTAAACTTATATGGATATAGGGATGAATACACTCTTCTGAAAGAAGAACTTAAACGTACCAACAAAGCTGTTCATGTTGTCACTGGTGCCAAAGCAAAAAGACTTGATGAAGAAAAGGCTTATCTTGAAATGTTAACTCCACTCCAATTACGACGTCAAAAGTACCTTCAACAAAAAAAGTCTTTCGGGGATCGTGAAGCTAAAACACTTGAGCAACTTGAAAAGTTCCGTAATACTTTAATGACTGTGCACGATCGATCGAAAGGAAAGAATAAAAAAGAAGCTGATGTATACCATGGTCAAGTACTCAGTGAAGACAGTGATGCTCCTGATGAAGATGAAGATCCAACAAGTTGGATGACAGCCAAACTCAAGTTTAAAAAGCACATTGATGTACGTTCTATATCTATTGCTTACTTACAATTGCTGCTTAGGATCAATATCGCATGGGTTATGATCCAACTGAAGATGTAAAGTATTTCTTGATACTTATCAACTAAATTTTGTTATAGAACTACATGACAATTGACACCAAGATTGAAGCAAACAAGAGATAGATGTGTTGAAATTTATTAACAAACACAACATGAGATTGAATACGTTTATAAATGAGGATTAAATAAATATTGCAACAGTGTCATTTATGGAGGGAGTCAGATTTGATTGTTAAAACTACTATCATTACGGTGTCTTGGGAAGGCTAGCTGAAAGTGCTTCTGTGCTTTCATTTTCTTGCGTTGCATCAGGGCGAACCCATGTCTTGTTTTGAAAACGAGGGCGAGGAAAGTAATTGCCACGAGGAGCAAAAGCACCTTGTTGTTGTGCTTGTGGTGGTGCAGCAGTTTGAGCTTCTTGTCCATCCGTGGATGGAGCAGTAGGAGTTGTTCCTTCCGTTGCAGGGGATTCACTATTGTTTTCTTCCTTGTTGGCTAAAGTTGCTGGATTAACCCATTTACGATTTGTAAATGGACGTGGAGCACGAGGGGCATAAGGACCACGCATTTGATAAGGTGGAGGCATTCCATAGCCACCCATGTGATGGGGAGGAGGATAATACATAAAATCCTACACATTATAAGTAAAAGAAGATGAAAAACTTGCTTACAGGAGGTGGAATGCCGTATCATTAGATC
>JNBS01000819.1:16870-29461 GCA_002081575.1 Thraustotheca clavata | reverse complement strand
CTTTTTGCATGATGGACTCGGATGGTGATGGAGCCACAAATGGAGAAGAACTCTTGGATCCATGCTGCGCATGAAAGTTGGAGCTACATTGTCTTCTACTGGAACGCTCACTCACCTTGGTATCAAGAACACGTTTACCACTGAACAATTGGCTGCTCTTAAGTGTTCGGCCAGTGTGTCGTCTAATTCATCTAACACAACAGGAAATAGCAATGTTTCTGCAATTACATCACCACCACCATCCACCGTCAAGTCCAGTGCTGTAGTTGAAAGTTTGGCAACAGCTACTGTGCTTACTGGTGCAGTCATTGGTGCTTTATTGTAGAGTGAACATTAAAGTATTTGTGAACCATATTTCTAACTCATTTCTAATTTCTAAGTGTATTTTTGAACAAACTTCATTTAAAAGGTTTTATCGCATTTACAAATATGTTTAGTGCGACGTATTACAAGAAAATTTTACTTGTAATTGGGATACTTCGAGTTGGTGATCGGGTCGTAATGGTTTCCTCGAAAGTTGCTTTTACTGTACGGGATTGCATAATAATCACTGTTGTATCGAGGATGATATTGGTCACGATTCTTGTGTGAATTGTCTTGATCATAGGGTGTACGAATGTCATGGCTTCGGTCATTTTTCTTGATGTTGTTCAATGGAATCGTTTCTCGTGGTGTAATTTGATGATCAGATTGCAAAGCAGCTTCATCGTCTGGGGAAGTTAGCTGCGATTCCGAATCGCTGCCAGAAGTTGAGTCATCAAGAGATGGTTGATTCTCGGCTTCAGTGGGCTGAAGTGCATCTTCACTTCCACCAAAACTGGATTGGGATGACTCTGAGCCATTGAATGATGTTGGGTCCAATGTATTTTGATTTTCAGTTGTTTGAAGTGGCTCTAAAGCTTGGCTGCTTGAACCGGCTTGTGATTGTTGAATCAATTGGGGGATTGGAAGTGATGTTATCAAGGGCGCCGAATCTTGTGCAACAGCAATCATCGCAAACAATGCAAGGAGGAAGATGTAAAAAAACATATTTTATCGCTCAATCGTAAATTGTACAATGAATGGAGTGATCTATTGTTGGGCAGGCATCATTAGGAAGTGGAGATGAGCCAAAATAAATCGTCCCCTGGTTAACTTTTGTTGGCAATTTTATTTCTAGGTGATGGTGATAAACTAAGACTAAGTTATGGGTTCATTTTAGCAATTGTGCCAACACTTTAACAAACTCTAATATTGATGAGTGTTGTGCCAACATTGTTGCAGAGTTGTGCGTATATCCCACTGTTGGCTACCAGCATTCACAGAGTTCGGGGAATGACTGCAATCAATGGAAGTCTCTCAGAAATTGAAATGCGGTGTCGATAATCTGGACAAAAGAAATCGCATATTTAAATCTACACCGCCTAAGACAACAATGTCTTCGCGACCAGTTTCTCTACAAGAAATTATGGATGAGACCTTTGCTCAGTCCCTGGCCCAAACACCCAACGACTTACCAGAAGGCTATAACCCAAGTGATTATGAACACACAATCCCAGGTTATGACCCTCGCGACTTTGAAGATGATATTATTCCTGGCTACGACCCTCGTGATTTTGAAGTTGGAGCCTACGATGTCGATACTCTTACAAATGATGTCGATTATGCACTAGCTTTGTCACTTCAAGAAGAAGAAAACGTGCAAGCTGAAGAGTCATTAATTGCTACAGAAGCTGCATCGTCGGATTATGAATATGATGGAGACGATGATGAAAGCGGGAATCAAACAGGACTTGATTATGTTTTAGCACCTAAAGATACAACAAAACCAAAGCGACGAAAGAAGGTTGGTGCACGAATGCAAAAAGACCCACGTCGAGCTTATAGTGAAGCTAAATTAGCGAGGTTACCACGTCAAATTCTTGTTATCAAAGCTGTGGAAGAAGATATTGAAACAATCACAACATTTTTATCTACCTTAAAGTGTTCACTAAAGATTGCCACAAATGGCCCTGAATACTTTCGTTCAGCTCCAATTGTTGAAAATGATCAATTACTACTCTACGTTATTGGGACTGAAGCCGATATGCAAATTTTATTGGGTTATCTTATGTCACAAGTGGATAATGCAGTCATTCTTGCTGTAAAAGATCTCTTGGCGGCACCAGAACCACTGGTAGAATTACCATAATTGTTAAACAATGTTGAAAATTATATTCTCTGCCAAGTTTGAATTTGTTACTTTATGGTATAGAGCCTGCTATCAATGAATTTAGAAAGTCCCATGAGGCGTTGCCACGTCATAGTCAGGTAAAGTCCTAATTTGATTCAATACAAAAATCAGCACAAGTGATGTTCGAAAGTCGGATATTTCCTTTTTCGAAGTTTGGAACAAACTTTTTGAAAAAGACAAAGTCGAACACTTTGTCATCATCCTTGATGCTAAAGCTTTTACTCCATCATCACACTAAGGTAGGTGTGCTTTTAATTGCCGCCGCTTATGTATGGGAATACCCTCGAATAATGCTGGTACAATATTTCCTTGGTTTGTTGGTGGATTACCTTCAATCAAATAATTATCGTTCTGCAACTATTGGATTGCATTTTGGATTATTAACAACTTCATTGTCGCTAATACGTGAAGACTATCGTAGCGAACAACCACATTTATGGAAATATGTTATCCCTACGCCGATGACTGTTTATGGTGGCAACTTTCGTTTGGCTGGAGTTCCTGTTTACTCTCTCTTGGTAGCTATTTGGGAAGCAACTATGGCACTTCAAGCTACTACAGGTTCAAAGTACTATCAACGTCTCCATGATGCATATGTCTTAAAATTGCAAGCTGGCGGTGTTGATAATTCTGTGTCGTTTTCGGCGTTTGCTGCTACTGGTTTATCATCATTTCATGACTCTTTCCATGGTTATGGTGAACTTGTTTCCTATAGTAAATTTTCTGCAAAAGTACTCTTAGCGCTCTTCTTTTGTGTTCTATTTTGTGTTGCTACATTTTGCAATTCTCCAGGCCTGGGTAAAAACTTAAATGCATAAAGAAATACTAATTTTTTGTAGAAGGTGAACATTTACGGGATGCTGTACGTAATTGTGATGTTGATAGTGCTAAAAAAGCACTATCACGTGGTACAAATCCCAATAGCAAAGGTCATGACAAAGGTGCTGCATTGCATATTTGTGCTCAACAAGCATTGGCAGATATGGCTCGCATTCTACTTGAAGCTGGAGCCGATGTTAACGTAAGTGATGGATTTGGTTTTACTCCATTACATTGGGCTGTTCAATTACGTCGTGAAGAAACATGCATTGAAAAACGATTGGAAATAATTCGAGTATTACTAGAATACGGTGGAAATATCAATATTGTTAATTACAATGGTATATCACCTGCAATGATTGCAGCACGTCCTGAAAATCTACGTGCAAATGAAATCATTCAACTCTATGGGTGCGAAGTTGATTAACCAACCAAACAATAATTTTTTTCTAAATAGACGATAAATACTAGTTTTTCTTTCTCCATTGCAATTGTTAATATACAATCCATCAAGATAAACAATAAATCCATAATCCATCAACATTAATAAATGGATCTAATATTTTTCTTTAACCAAAAAAACCTGTAGTAATTAAATCCTCTAGAAATTTATTCAATTCAATTTCCAATTTAAAATAATATCTTGATTAATGTAAGAATAAAATAAATGATCGTCAAGTCGGAAGGGGATTGGTTAAAAATACAAATCAAGAAAATTTGATTGGCTATAATACAAAGCGATTGTTGGCTGGTGGAGAGAACTCAATTCAAGCGTTTGGTTGAGAGGGGACTTTGTTATTATTGGACTTTTCGCAAGGAATAAGGTATGATGAGCTTAGGAGAAGGTTGGCAACCAAGAATATGTGCGATTCAAGAGGAAGACTGGATACGCTAGAGTATGCGTGGTCATGAGGCCTCTGAGGCGCTTCGTATGCAGTGTTGCTGGCTGAAATCCTTTGTGTGGAGCAGGAGTTCTGATGAAAAATGATGTAGAAGCCATGGTGAACATCCCAAAGGAACGTCGTACATTCTGCAAGGGCAAGAAGTGCCGTAAGCACACTACGCACAAGGTGACCCAATACAAGGCTGGCAAGGCTTCCAAGTATGCCCAAGGTGCTCGTCGTTATAACGAAAAGCAACAAGGTTTCGGTGGTCAAACCAAGCCTGTGTTCCACAAGAAGGCAAAGACCACCAAGAAGATTACTCTTCGTATGGAATGCAAGGAATGCAAGACCAAGAAGCAATTGCCAATCAAGCGTACCAAGCACTTCGAATTGGGTGAAAAGAAGAAGACTTCGGGCCACACCTACTAAATTTTCTTCGCGCGTCTGTTAAGTGCCTATTTCCAAAGTCTTTTGTGCACGCTGAGTGCCATTTGATTGCTGCGAGTCCAATAAGACACCTTAATCTTTCACGGGTTATGTCTCTTACTGTCTACTCTTTTTTTCATTCATGCAGGTTATTGACTATCAATACTGGAGGAATATGCATATTTCATACAGCCACAAGTACTTCCAGAATCAAAACATGACTCAACAGGTTTACTTCCTTGTTCATCCAAGTTTATGATGAACTTCATCTATTGATGTATGATCATACAAGTCATTTGACCAATTTATTGCTGCTATCTTACAATCAACAAGCACTAAGTAGTGCTACATACTCTGTGCAATTGAAATCATTAAGATCTATAACAATGAGCTTTTTCAAGTCTTTTCACTCTATAAAGTTCACCAATTGCTCAAGAATGATTACGCTTAGTAGGAAAGTAATGCTGACAAACATAAAATGGACAATTGAATACACAATGATTGATTAGTATTTGTAATAGACTTAAAGGTGAGCAGGGAGAATCTTGCCCTTGCAGTCACCGAAACCAATGCGGTAGCCTTGGCCTTGGCAGAAACCACGAATGTTAATGGAGTCACCATCCTTGAGGAATTTGCGAGTTTCACCATCAGCGATTTGAATATCACGAGTTCCTTGCCAGCTCAATTCAAGCAATGAACCAAAGCTGTTTTGGGCTTCACCAGAGATGGTACCACTGCCAAGCAAGTCGCCAGGGTTCATGTTGCAACCAGTGACGGTGTGGTGAACAAGTTGTTGCTTTGGGTTCCAGTACATGTTCTTGTAGTTGCTGGTAGAGATGGTAGCAGCTTTGCCATTTTCAGGAGTCAAATCAACTACGAGCTCAATATCGTAGGTACCACGAGAGTAATTCTTGTCCAAAAGGTATGGAAGAGGAGCTGGCTTTTGTTCAGGGCCAAAACTTGGTTCAGTACGGAATGGTTCCAAAGCAGCAAGTGGAACAACCCATGGGGAAATGGTGGTGCCAAAGTTCTTGGCGCCAAAAGGACCGAGAGGAACGTATTCCCACTTTTGGATATCACGAGCACTCCAATCGTTCATGAGCACAAAACCAAAGATGTGGTCATCAGCTTGGTCAATGGAAATTGGTTCACCAAGCTTGTTACCAGGGCCAACGAAGAAACCCATTTCAAGTTCAATGTCAAGAATACGACATGGGCTGAAGACAGAGCCCAAGTTAGGATTAGCTTTGTCAGCTTGGACTTGGCCACAAGGACGGCGAATATCAGTGCCAGACACGATCACCGACGAAGAACGACCGTGGTAACCCACAGGCAAATGGAGCCAATTTGGTTGCAAAGCATTGTCCTTACCACGGAACATAATACCAACATTAGTGGCATGTTCACGGCTCGAGTAAAAATCAGTGTAGTCACCAATTTGAGCAGGCAAATGCATAAATACATTAGCCATTGGAATAAGAGCACGAACACGAAGAGCAGCATTGTCACGAAGGGTAGCTTCATCAACAGAAAGAAGTTTCTTAATTGTGGCACGGGCAGAATCCCAAGCTTGCTTGCCAAGGCCCATAAAAGTATTAAGCGATGGTTCCGAGAAACAATTGGCATCAAAACCCTTGAAATGGCTAGCAACCACAGACAAATCCAAGACAAAATCACCAATAGCTACACCAGCACGCTTGTTATTTGGAGCATCACGGGTGGAAAAAATGCCATAAGGCAAATTTTGGATTGGGAAATCACTGGTGGCTTCCACTGGAATAAACGAAGTTTCAATCTTGGACATTTTTAAATGAGTTTGTGTAGTTGATGGAAGCAAAGACAATAGAAAAGCAACAATGGCAAAGCCTAAGATCATCGTTAAGATGATAAACCTCTCGCGAATTAACATACCGTTTTACTTTCCGTGGGAAATTCCAAAATGACACAAGCTCAACATGTCGTGCCAATTTGAGCATTTTCATTGGATCATTTGGGTGTGAATAGTGAATTTTGATTGGATAGATTTTACCAAATCATAGTTTGAGATTACCCAACAGCAATTGACTTGTAAACGATTTAAATTTTGTATACAAATCTCAAGATAAATGATTGCAAATTGAAGTTGTACCTAGATGAATGGAGGATTTGGAGCTTTCAAAATGCACAGATTCAATATGCTTTGAAAAATGAAATTTAAAAGAGTTTAAACAAGATCGTTTTTATACTACCTTAACGGTTTTTTTAATGTGATGGATACTAGTCACTCTATGTACCACATGGTGTCTCGGTCTTAAGTATTTTTTACAAGTACTCAATGCTGTAGAATGGAAAAAGAAATTAAGAAGTATCCCAATGAATATTATCTGATTTGCTGTATTTGCATTGTCTAAGGAGTTTATTCATTTAAGAATAGTATTTGGCTTATTCAAGTTCTACTGGACTAAATGTATTAGCTCAAGAGGATCATATAAAGAACGTATTGAATTCACAGCTCTGTCCTCAACCTCGATACATTAGAGTTCTATATGTGGCTAGAAATACTATGAATTAAACTTTAATATATTTAATGAGCTATTTGAGTCTCGTTATGAAATCAATGATATGGACTGCAAATCCAAAATTACAATAACATCACCCGATCACTTGAAATATAACAGAACCATTGAGTCTCCTAGCAGTGTATTATCGTTGTGGATAAATTAAATACGTGAAAACAGTAATACATAATTGCTTAAGTTCATTGTAGACAGAGTATAGTCTAAAGTAAATGTAGTAATTGCTTTTTTCAATATGTCAATGATCTTTATTATTCCAAATTCTCTACAAACGAGACTGGGTATTTAAATTCATACATACAACAACAAATTTTCTGATAAAATCTTTTCTTAGTATTTGTTTAGCATAGTGAACATTTAAACTTAGAACTCTTGAACAAGAGAATCAACTCAATAATAACACAGAAGAAATATCATATCAAATTTCTTCTTCAGAAAAGGCAATTTTAAATCATATTCAAAATTCTTTTTAAGTTTTAGCCAATCAGAACACTTCGCGGCAATATCTGATGCCTGTCATCATTGACCAATCATTTGCGAAAAAAGTGGTCAGGGAACTCCATCCTTCGGCCAACTTTCTCAAGCAATGACTGACAATTATCCTCAATCTACAGCTTTACCAAGTGTAGTTCTTCCTTCTTATGTGCTCACAGCACGTTCTCTTGCTCAAAATTATTCCAATCAACAATTGACTCAAGCTACTTCCGATGCAAATACTTTGTTGCAATTTACAGAATCCCATTCCCGGGGTCTAAATTATAATGCTTTGCATGGCTCACATCAGTCTTCTACATTGGCTCCACTTAACAGGCCACCTTCTAATGGCTCCAATCCATTCTTACCTCTTACGTCTGGCTTGACACCAAGTTTTCCACATCAAGCTACAGCCCCAACTTTACCATTGAATCGTCCACAGCTTCATACTTCTCCAAATTTACCTTTGAATCGCCCACAAATTCATAGTATGATTGTTACTGGCGGCTATTATGGAAATGCCCCGAGGTCTGAATATCAACTGAATGAATCGGATGATCCTAATGATGAGGCTTATGAAGAAATGCTTCGGAATAAATGGTCTTGTAATTCCATTCGCATGAAAGTAAAGAAATTTCTTGCCATGAAAACTATGACGCAAACTGCGTTATTGAAGCAAATTGGTGTCAATAGTAATTCGTTTGGACGATTCATGAAGCTTAAAGGCCCGTATGGAGGTTGTGATAATTCTTCCTACAGTGGCTTACTCCATTTCTTTTACCAACTTGAAAAGAAGGAAAAGAAAGAAAAAGAAGAAGCTAAAATGGCTAAGAAAGCTGCTCCAAAGCGCAAAGTTAAAGACACTGGAAGTGATTCCGATGATCAACCTATTGCTCCAAAGAAAGCAAAAAGTCAAAGCAAAGAAAACCAAAGCAATGAAAATCAACCTCCTGTGAAAAAGGGACCCGAACGTCTTGCAGAAATTGAAGCTATTCAACTTCCACCAGATCTCTTGGTTTATGATGATTGTGATGTTGTCCGTGATCATATTATTGTGTATTTGGCAAGAAAGGAATGCACACAAGTGGCATTAGCTGAGAATTTTCAGTGCTCAGTTGCTTCTATTCGCAAATTCCTTGCTATGAAAGGCGTACGTGAAGGCAGTGGTAGTATTGTGTACAAGGCTGCCTACTCCTTTTTTGAAAAATTGCGTATTCTTGAAGTCAAACCAAAGACAGCAAAGCGTTTGCGAATTGAGAAAACAAAGCCAGAAGGCTATGAACTAGTCCGTGATCCAACTAGAGGTTGGATTTATGTCGGACCGTAGTAATTTTTCTTATAAATGTGCGAGAATTAGTGATCGTATGAAAAGTAAATTTGAATTTTGAAATTTTATGAGTACAAGTGCAAGCCCAAGGAAATATTACAATGTCGAATATAATCACTTGTATTAAATAGCTGATATTATAGTTATTTCGTGACTTATCAAAAATGCCATATTAACTTCAGGTATACTGTAATATAAGAAATAACCAAATTTTTGTTATGCTGCTTTCATACACTGTAAGATTCTAAAGCACCAACTGGTGTAAAATCTTTTGATTTACATATCGATTGAGGCAATAACAAGATACATTTTCATTTTGTGTTCTTTGAATTACATTTATGGACGACATGCTAGATACAAATCACCAATGCTTTTCTGACAAGAATTCAACTCGCAAGATTCTAATTGCTTGCTTATTTAATCTAGCGTTGACCCTCGTTGTCACCTTGTTGTGGAATGGAGAAAATTCCCCGACTCGTTTGACTGTAAAACATGAATCATGCATGATGACAACAAGAAAGAAATATGTTGAGTGGCAACCAGTGCCTCCAGTAAATGATTCAAGAAAACTTGCTTATTTCTTCTATGCTACTGACGATGGTCAAGTGTGCAATGCTTTAATCGCTGGAAAAAAACTAAGAGAATTGGGCACTCCATCTTCTATTCATATAGTAACTATGGTCACAGAAGATGTTAGCAATATAACACGTCATGTTATGGAGGCTAATGGTATTATACCGATGACAGTCGATCGTTGGCGGCGTAAAATGGGAACTGATCAATACAAAGATTCATTAACAAAATTACTCATTTTCCGAAAACTTGGTTATGATCGTCTCATTTGTATTGACACTGATACCGTGATTCAAAGAAACCTTGATCACTTGTTTTATTTACCCCGTGGTATTTTTTGGGCTCCTAGAGCGTATTGGCTTGAGTACCTTCAGCCTTTATTACTTCAGTACTCCTCGTTGTTGACCCAGATGAAGACCTCTTTAAGCATTTGGAACATGCCATAAAAGTCGAGACTGAAGTACAATATGACATGGATGTTTTGAACAATGAGTGGAAGAGTCTATGCGGTATTTTACCATTGGAATATGTTGTTTTGACTACACATTTGCAAGAAGACATGTATAGATATTTGTTTGGGTATGATGATTTGCAAGATCGAATTAACGAAGATTACCATAACCTTGTCCATATCCATAACCTTAATCAAAACCACCTCCAAAACCTTGGTTAATGTTGCACCATATATGTTGTAGTTGGTGTTTTGAGCAAGACCTTGTTGATTGGAAGCTACAATAGGGTTTGCGGAAGCAATGGCAGTAAGGGCTAGAAACGTGGTGAAAAGTGTGTTTATGTTGGTAAGAATACCAAATGAAAAATGAGTTCGAGTACCAATGCAGATGAAGGGCAAGAAAGAGGTACAAAATAGTCTGCCAAATTGGACATATATGGTATGACATGACTATATCAAATTTCTTTTACAAAAAGCGCTAAAAAATTTGATGTAAGTGCTCAATCTATAAATTTGTTTGATGTTTATTGATCTTTTGCTGTTTTCCATATCTTATTACTACTACACAGATTATTAACTTTGTTGGGCGCAATACCTGTACTACAATAGCAAATTACACAAAATTATTCAAAACTTAAATGATATCAACAGTTCAGAGCAAGTACATGTAATATTTGAGAAATCAATTGAGGAATGAACAATAGATACGTCTTCGGTGCCAATATTCTTGATACAAATCATAAAAAGATGGGGTCGGCATCAATGTTCATATGCCAAGGTTTTCCATACTGTTGTGACCCTGAAAAGTGATGAATGTACATGTGGTTCTGCTTATAGTTCTCTTAACTTTGGTGGGTATGGCAATCAATACAGAGTTATTGATGGTGTTTATACCAATGAATTTATCTATCGCTTTGTAATTAAAGTTCTTAACAAAAAGATAGCAAAAGATTCCTTTAAAATAAATTTGTACTTTTTATTGCACAGGTGCAAAAATTTAAAACTACTATACAACTTCAAAGTACAAGTTTAGAGTGAGCAAATATGAAGCAATCTTATCTTGCCTCAATTCGCGCACTTCATAATCAACAATGTATATATCTTAAAAAAGTAAAGTAATGCCATCATTAACTATTCGCAGGTGACGTTGGTGGGGCATTTCTTGGTAAAAGCTACAATTTAATTGCAATCATTATCAAATAGGGACACTTACATCGATATCTTCTCGTCGATGTGCCATTTTTTTTAGGTGATGTCGGGATTTCTTTGCCCACGCAACACCATACAGCGAGTATGCTAACACAGTCACATATACAACGACAAGAAGAACAGCGATTACCTTCTTTTTCTATATCTTCTGACCTAATCTTTACTAGATAGATTCTTATAAATATCTCTTGATTAACAACACAAATTTCGTTGCAAGATTCATGGTTCATTACCATGATACTTACATTCAAACATGTTTGAATATATCAGTAATTACAATTATAAGAATTTTGGATTAAGGTGGCATGACTTACATAAAAAGCTTTCTGCAGGTAAATGAAAGGTGAAAATTCATGCTGGAGTTAATGACAAAGTCATTACATCATTCCAAGTTAAGCATGGTATTGCCAATAGCTCGAGAATCATAGATATTTCCAGTCATTGGTTGACTGTGTCCTTGAGATAAACATATCTGTGAACTTGATCTCCATCATCATTGTGTCTTTTTTTCATGATGAGATCACAGTATACTATTTTGGTCTCTCAAATTTACATTCTTCTTCAGGTAACCATTGTTGTATTGTTGTTAAAACACAAAGTCCTTTTGATGGATAATCATTGCCAAAGTCATTTATTTGATAGCTATCGTTCAGATGATCGCAAATAACAAAGATAGAAATTTCGAATTAGTAGAATGTAATTAGCTTTCTATCTATTATTTCATTTCCTCTATCCAAAAACTATGCTGAAGGATATTTCGTATGTTTGGCGTCCTTCGCGGTATATATTGCTAATATTTGGCACTGCTACACTTGTATGCCTTTTGTTCAATACTGTGATGTTTCAAAACATGACGTATACAATACCACACAATCGTGATTATATAATCCCACATAATCATTCTTATGCAGTCAATTTAAATGATATTACTCATGGTATAATCATTTGCATGTTTGATGCAATGCTTCCAATGGGTATCTCACTTATCTATGAATTGAGGAAACGAGGCAATCGAGATATTATCCAAGGTGGACCATTGTCTTGCAGAATTACCACCACAATCTCAACGAGTTCTTATTGCCACAGATCCATTACTTGAGATTATTGATCCATGCACAGAATATGTCAAGAATAGAGTATTTGACATGGACACAGCTATGAGCTTTCGTAATTTCTTTCTTAAACCTCTTGCAGTACATCACACGAGGTTGCTTGATGTGATTGTGATTGATACTGATTGTATTTTGTTGGATAACCCTGCCAAACTTTGGCAAGTTGATGTATATACGACTACAGGAACAGTATTCTTTTATGACCGAGTGATCCAAGGCGTTCATACTTGAATGCTCGACACGAGTACAATGGAAAAGAAGAAATAAGATTACAAGAATTGCTTCGTATCTGGCCTTACGATGAATTTAATATGACGTTTGGACCATCGTCAACAGTGTATAAAGCTCTATCATACAATAAACCCACAGCACATAAACAAGATTCTAGCATCTTGGCAATCGACAAAAGACGAGCTGCAAATGCAATGCTTGTTTTGTGGAAACTAATTGCATATCAACGCCATCACATGATATATTCATGGGGAGACAAAGAAAACTTTTGGCTTGCATACGAATTGAGTCATACATCATATTCATTTTCACCGGGCC
>JNBS01000819.1:0-16858 GCA_002081575.1 Thraustotheca clavata | reverse complement strand
GGTATGCACAAGAACATGATCGTCGAACGGTGTGTGGAGATATTGCACAATATTTTCCATCAGAAGTGGATCCACCAAAGTTGCTACATGTGAATGGAAATGGTTTAATCAATCCATATCGTAAGACAGACTACATCAATGGATATGACATGCATTTTGACCCAAACAAAATGGTAGAATTAATCCAGAATATCCCAAAGTATGTCAGTGCTATAAGTGTCCGTAGCCCACCACCAATTGTACAACCTAATGCAAGTTGTCCACAACAGTGTATGTATGATCTTGGAGCAGATTTAGTACCTGACGGGTTTCGTGAACATTTTGAATGGCGTATTCGTACAACATTTGAGATTGCCGAATACATAGCCAATATAAATAAATCATGAATGTAATTCTATAGACTTACCGTGATTCATATCGCCTACTATTATGATGGTGTCATATTTCGTTGTTTAATTCCATTGTACATGTAGCCATTCATTTTGAAAGTTTTTTTTAATTTTGGTGTCTAGGTAAACGTACTATGGTTCAAAAGGGTTTAATATGACTACTTTAGTTAGCTGTGATGTTTTTATATTCAAATATGACTAGTTTTGTCACCTGTGAAGTTATTATGGTAGTCTTTCTGATGAACTTAACACTATTTGATGTTATAGCTTTTAAGAATGATATATTTTGTAGGAATAAAAGTATAGAGGTTATTGATAGATTTGACTAGATTTTGATCTTCAAAAGCCAAAAGATGGGAGGCCATCAAGTTAATGACAAAGAATCTCTTCTACAGGTGAATCCAGAGACTCCAGTTGAAGAAATACAAGCTCGCAATCCTCGTGGTATTCATTGGGCAATGGGTGCTCTCGTTTTAACGTTGGTGGCTCTAACTCTTGCTGTCATTACAACAGAAGTTGTAGAGCTTCCATCCATTTCTTCAGCTAATACAATAGCAGCTCCAGTAAAGACTCCTACTAATACAAATGCAGCTCCAGTAGAGACTCCTACTAATACAAAAGGCGCATTGTTAACCACCCATTCACTCAACTTTTCAGAATGGGAATCGCTGCCTGTGATTCCACAGAAAAATGCAAGGAAATTGGCATATTTCTTTTATGCCACAGATGATGGTCAAGCATGCAATGCTTTAATTGCTGCTAAAAAACTACGTATTCTTGGCACACCACAACATATTGATATGGTTGTGATGATCATTTCTGAAGTTACGAACCGCACTCAAGAAGTTTTACTAGCTGGTGGACTGATTCCACTACGTGTAGATCCTTGGAGAATTGAATCAGATCATGGTATTTACCGTGATTCACTTACAAAATTAAGGATATTTGAAGAACATGGATATGACCGTGTGATTTACATTGATTCGGACACTGTCATCCAAAAAAATCTTGATGAGCTTTTTAATTTACCTCATGCTGTGTTTTGGGCACCTAGAGCATATTGGTTATTGCACGTTAAACAGCCCATTATTACATCAGTATTGCTGGTTGTAGACCCTGACAACAGCTTATTTCAGGAACTTGAGCATGCTATCTCTGTACAGCCTGAAGTGGAGTATGATATGGATATTCTTAATATTTGGTGGCGTCAACGATTTGGTATTTTGCCATCAGAATTTGTCGTCTTGACAACACATTTGCAAGAAGAAATGGATAGTTATTTGTTTGGTTATAAGGATTTGCAAGATCGTATAAACCACACATATATTCACCACTTTTCAAGATCAGAACAATTCGGCAAACCATGGCAAATGAATATCAATACAATGGAGCGTCGACCAGATATTATTCCATTATTTTACGATTTGTACCAAGAGTATTGGGATAGACGTCGAGAATATTGCATTTTTCTTTGAAGAGTTTACTGCCTCCAGTAGAAACACATTAGTTTTCTTGAATGTTATAAAATCAACCATGCTTTTATTCGTATCAAACTAGTAATTTTACTAATGGTATACTCGAAGGTATCGATAGATAAAGGGAAGATATATTTTACTTGGTATTTCGTAATGTCAATCATTTCAACACGTTGAAGAGTTTCTACAGTAGGAAAAACTTGATAAAATGCCTATACCACACAATTGTCATTTTCAAATTTATCATGTTGACAACACCAGAGATTAGTGCAATACTTGCAATTGGTGCTGGTGTCGGGGCTACAATTCCTTTGGCAATTGCCTGTTTAGCAGGTGCTATAGTACCTTGCGCCATGTCATTTTTTGGTACTATTGTTCCTGGAAAAGGAACTATTCATTCTGCTAGTGGAGTCGCTGCTTCGTGTCAATGGGTTGCGTCTAAGTTTTGCTCGATCAGGGCTGTTTTATGTGGAGCAGCAGCAGGAATTATCGGTACTGCAACCACTATTGCATTCATTTGAAATTAATCAACTGCCTTTAAGCGATTAATCATTGAATTGTTTCCTTCATTAAATTCCTACATCCTTTCTTTTAAACAAACTCATTAGAATGCTATAATGGACTCTTACACATAAAATCTATTGCATTACCAATTAACAACAAATTGTATATACAAGATCAGCCCTATTTGTACCTCATTAGAAATCTTCATTTCTTCACTCATTATAATAGTGGATTATGTGTAGTTTTAGTGGTAAAACATCATGGTACCAAAGGTTTACTTTATGTAGATAAAGGAAAATGTATTAAGTTTCTATTCAAGTTTATAGTTCCGTCACTTTAAAGCGAAAACTACTTGATAAAAGGACATATTTTTTATTTGTATCTGATTGTCATTTTGTGACTTAGTGTTGACAACAACGCAAAAAGTAGTAATTGGGGCTGCTGTTGGGACTGCAATTCATTTGGTAATTGTCTGTGGAGCTGGTGTTGCCGTGCCTTATGCTATGTCGTATTTTGGCACTATTGTTCCTGGAGTTGGAACTATTCATGCTGCTGGTGGAGTTGCTGCTACCAGTCAATGGGCTGCGACTGCTTTTTGGTCTACGAGTGCTTTTGTAAGTAGAGCTGCTGGTACTGCTGCCTTCACAGGAAAATAAGGCAAAAGAGTATCATAATGTAGTGTTAAACTACATTTTAGCATCAAAAACATTGACTCATTTCTTTCAATAGATTTCAACGACATACAATGCTATCATGATAGACTTTAATGTAGTCAACTCATAATTTCATAGCTGAATGTAGCATTATCCATTAAACAAAGTGCAGAAATATAATAATCTCAGTGGATTACGATCTACTAGTATTAGATAAGAACTTGCTGATTAAAATAGTATTAATCAAGCCATGGGCAATGCAAATGGCGTTGATTCCAATAGATTTCAAAGAGATCGTAATACATGTGATGGACATTAGGATCACGGACCATATCGTTTGGATTCATATTCCATGGCTTATTGTATGGATTAGAGGGTGAAAAATGATGAATATACGTGTGATTGATTCGATCATCCAAATCTTTATAGCCAAAGAGAAACTTGTCAGTATCTGATTGTAAATGTGTTGATAAAACAACAAATTCCGATGGTAAAATACCACATTGATGTTTCCACTCATTATTTAATACATCCATATCATATTGTGGTTCTTTTTCCACTGCAATAGCATGTTCTAAATGAGCAAAGAGGGCATTATTTGGATCAACCACAAGCAATACTGATGTAATAAAAGGCTGTAAGTAATCAAGCCAATATGCTCTTGGAGCCCAAAAGATAGCATGAGGTAAATCAAACAATACATCTAAATTCCGCTGAATGACTGTATCTGAGTCAATATAAACAACACGATCATATCCACGTTCTTCAAATAATCTCAATTTGGTCAAAGCATCTTTGTAAAAAGCATTGCCAGTACTTCGACGCCAACGTTCGACTGGCATAGGAATCACACCTCCTTTATAAAGATGATTTTGTGTAGCTTGACTGACATCTTCACTAACCATAGCAACCATATCAATGGAGGCTCGTGCTCCAAGTTGTCGGAGCTTTTTACCTGCAATCAAGGCATTACAAGCTTGACCATCGTCTGTAGCATAGAAGAAATACGCTAATCTTTTAGTCTCGTTTGTAGATAGACGCTGTACAAACTCAACGCTATGGGCTTTACCAAGCATTGTTGGGAACTCAACAACATCACGAACCACAAGCAAAATTGTTGCTGTCACCATGCATAAAAGACTCACAATCCACGCTAGACGAACACGGCTACGAGTCACAGGAGCAACAGGCTTTTCGACTTTAGTTTCTTGCATTAGAGAATCGATTTCAGTGCCTACTTCCACGTCTTGCTCACGATTGTCGTCTATTCCATCCATCGTCAATTACCAAATAGGCACAATTGGTAACATTATCTCTACCACATGGTGAATCATGTATCTTTCCAGAGTTATTAAAGCTATTACAAGCTATAAAGCTATAAGGTTATGCTATAAAGCTATGAGTTTATGCTCTTTTCTTACGAAAAGTGCAAATTATACTTGGTATAAACTCTATTGTTTATGGCATCAAATAATTACCTTAATTAGTAAATAGTAGGGTTAGGTTTCATAATTTGGTCAATAATGTCTTTTACCTTGAAATTTCTTTATTTAAATTGTTTATTTTACTACAAACTACATATTATCACATGATAAACTACGTATTATCATACGATAAACTAATGTATTATATCTTAAATCTGAATATTGTGTATTGAATGTTTTAAGATTGGAGATGAACATTAAGAAACATTTCAAGGCGTTCAGCAAGTGGAATATAAGGATTAGGATTACGAAAGACAGTGACAGCAATAATGGCTTCGATGAATTCAGAAAAAATTAATTCAAGCTCAAGATCAGCAACTGAAGTATCATTATGATGCATAGCACTCATAAAAACTTGCTTAACTCGTTGGTATGGGAATAAGGCATCAACTAAATGCTGATCTTTTAACCATGATTCAAACTCAGAAAGATTGATACATTTACCACGTCGTTCAACTGCATAAAATGCAAACAATTTTTTAAGTTTCTTGTCAAATGATTTAAGCACAGCTTGAACATCAGCATGACCAATTTGACGTTTGAATGAAGTCATATTAAACTTTTCGAGTTCATTTGCCATTGGAATAAGTTGTTCTTCAATGAGTCTACGTGCTACCTCGACAATTGTTGTGGATTCATTTGTCGAAGCTAGTTTTTGAGTTAAATGGTGAGAAACACGGACTAGTGCTTCTGCAAATTCGTGTGAAGTTAACACTCGCTCGTTTGAATTTAAATTATCATGTTTTTCGGTGGTGTGTTGAACAAGTCCTTGTAAATATCCTCTTGACATAAGTTTACGATCAAGCACACCACATTCAGCAATGAGTTTATAAAATTCTTGCTCAGTTAGGACAACTCCACCATTGCTAATGGCACTAGCTTTATAAACGTTCATAATTGGAACTATATAGCACGTAAAAAGCAATTGAATAGCATTGAATTCATCTCTAGAATTGCACATAAATTCACACCGACTATACTCTAATTTCAAGTGCGATACCAATGATTGTTGTTTAAGAGCAATACTAACTAAAGCTTCCTTCCCATCAACTCTTCGACCAAAGTCGACTAAGCCAGCGAGTAAAGCTTGGTGTTTATGCTGTTCACTAAGCTTTAAAGTATGATGATGTAAAGTTAACAATCGGAGTTGAGCGTGTTGTATTGTATCCACATCATGTAGCAAATTTCGACAACTTTCTCTTGTAGCAATGTCGGTGTCATATACATGAAAAATATCATGCCGTAAGCCTGACCAAACACCCTCAATCGATTGAGTTATCTCTGTAGTTAATGGTTCATTTTTGATGTGGTATGAATAAAGTAAGTAAAAGTGTAAAAGAATTGTGTAAAATGCATCAAATTCCTCATTTTCAATTTGTTCACGGTTTGCAATAGCATGTGAAAGATTAGCATGAGTTGATGCAATTTGAAAAAAGAGTTTCCATTGTACATGGTGACCATGGTGTGTAGAAGATGAAGCTAATAATGGGTCTCTTGCGCATTCTTCTTCATACAAACGATTGTAATCTTCCAAGGATGCTGGTGCAAAGTACCATAGTAAATTGAGTACAAGTTTGGGTGATTTCATTTGTGTAAATATGTCTTCTAAAGTTGCCATTGGTACTAGTACTTTGTGCCCACTACTTTCATTAATAATGCTAATCATATTGCTTAACCAATTGAGAACTATTTGCCAAGGAGGTTGTTTCTTCAATCTATCACTAACTAACTCGAGTGTTGTGGTATATGCAAATGGTATAGATTCTTTAGGTATGTCCAACTCGGCTACCACGGATATGTCGTGTGCAGTGAGGGCATCAAAAATAGGCTACTCGATGTTAGGGAGGTAAAGATGAAAGTATTACCCCAGAGTTTGCCATATCAAGTGCATAGCCGATAGTGTCTGGAGCTAATGCTCGTTGATGCAATAGGCCTAAAAATCGGTCAGCTATCATTTAAAATTGATAAAACCCTGAAGATAAGAATTGACATAAGGCATTGCTTGTGTGGTGACAGCAATGATATGATCCATAGCTGTAACCAAAGAACCCTTAATTTCACTAAGCACACTTTTAAGCTGAAGCAATTCCTACAACCAATTAGTCTTGATGGTGGATACTTAGCTACTTCTGATGTTCGGGTTTCATCATTAGACCTATTTAACAATGAATTACTTGACCAAGTATTAAGCAAGATATTGTACATTAATGTAGACTTTAGATGTGAGCATCGTTTGCGTAGTCGATTAATCACAAATCGCATCCACTCTGTCCAAACCCTGTGCTTTATTTTAGTTTTTCGCCTATAGCAGTTAATAGTATGAAGAAATTTTATATATGATTGTACTTGTCTAAAGCTATCGATAATCGAACAGCACGATCATCCATTGAGATGTACGCCCAGGTGCCCCATGCTCGAAAAGTTTCACCCTTTAATCGAGTTTTTGCTTGCATTTCCTTAATGCGAATAAGTCGAGCCATGATTTCTTCATTGGTTTTAGTTTCGGCTTGTAGCTTTCTCCAAGCATAAAACATCATGCGAACAATTTGCATTCGCAAGGCGTCCGTGGTCCGACTCATTAGTTTCATTGCTACTCTTGTTCGCACCATTGTTGCTTGGCGAAATGTTTTTTCTGCTTCAATGGCACTACCATCAAACTGAGCATAGCGTAGCAATTTATGAGCCATCTACAACATGCTTAGAGTTGGGATCATTCTATATACATTGCCTTAGTTCCAGTCATTTGGGGCTCAAGGCTTAATAGCATATTAATGATGTAAAGCATACGTGGGGTATTGCGTAGGCGTTGACAACTACAAAAGGAGCATTGTAGCTGCCACATCATGTTATTTCCATGACAAAACCCACAACGAGGTGGGTTACTACTTTGACCAGTAGGTGGTTCTGTTGTTGAATATTTAACATATTGCATTGTGCCTTTGCCATATCGCACAGCAACAATTGATCTACCATTTACATCAATATAATTTGGATGTGTTGTAGGTAATTGGGGCTGAGCTTCTTCAATAGGATCAACCAAATTTCCAGTGCTACAACTCCGTTGTTGTAATGATGTTTCTCCATTTTGAAGATCTTGAACACTACGCATTGATCGTAATGCATTGCTTGTTTGAACTAATCGCAGTACTGAATGCCTTGTTGGTGTTGATGACCTTCGGCGTCCATAGGAATCAACATGATTTCCATTAATTGTTGACATCAGAACTTTAAATATAGTTACCAATTTTGGTGGTAAACTTAACTTCACCTTGGTGTAATTAATGCATATTTATTATCTTTACAAGCAAAAAAAAGATCACTGTGTGATATTTCGCGCAAGTTTTCATCAGCCACCCTCAAAGGAATATTTTATGCATTAGCACAATATTCACCAGTTTAAATCTGCTACAAAGTTTATTTGGCTAATTTCTACTAACAAAGATATTCTATAGTGCGGCTAACTATGTTTAGCAAATCCAATCCAGTGACTGTGAATAAATAGTGCATTTGAACAGCCTTTCTGTGAAACATACAGGAAACATATTCGTAATGTCGAAGCATCAAGGCAACTCCCGTGATCTGAAAAATTTAATTCCAAGCAAACATGGATTATTCCAGTCAATATTGTCGCTCTATTGCTATTTTATAAGCGCTGCTGGAGCTTGTGTTGTGTTTCTTATTGTTTGTGATGCTTTCATAAACAATTGGGCTCTTGCAAATTATCTTGGTGGTGGCTACTTCTTTATGACACCACTCGGTGCTGTTGAAAATGCAATTCAACTTGAATCGCACTACGCCTTTGCTAAGGGTTATTCAATTCGTAATCTTAGCAATATGGGGCAATGGATGTCAAATTATACTATTGTAAATTTTGTGCACAAAACAGATCGCATATTTGCACTTTCTGCTGGAGAATTTGTGCTAACTGCCGATTCTGTGCTTTGTCCAATATTTCAGGGTATTTATTCAGTAGATATTGATGCCTCACCAACTATCAAATTAGCATTGGCTCATGATCAAACTTCGTTCTTTCGTGGTCATGCCCTTGATATTGCTTTTGGTGACGACACAAAGACAAATCTAGCCACTTCTTTAATGAAAAGTGCAGAACTCATGTCTTTGGGGTATATTCCAGGGAGAACGACAGTAGATAAAAGATTTACTCATGTATTTACAATCAAAAATACGTCAGCACAACAATCTCAGTTAGTTTCCTACTTTCGTGTATTCTCCAGGAACTTTTGCACTGGGTGTGACCCAGTAGCTGAACTTGGACACAGCACTTGCAATTTCACTATGTCTTATGACTATAAGTCTAAAACTTTAAATGTGTTAACTGGTGAATTTGTTCCTGGGTCAACCTACAAACTCGGGTTTATTCAGACAAATGGAGTGCTTGGTGTAGTGTCTCTATACACGAAATTGGTAGCTATCTTTTTTGCTGTTTCTGGATACTTAGCTAGTCGTCGCACAGTGCAATGGCTTGATGTAGATCCGACAAAAACATATTCTATAGTAGAAAGACTCCTTCGCATAGTTGTGCCCAAATATTTTCCCCACCCAAGCAATGCACTACGATTTGATATGTTTCTGTTTAACTCGGACATTTTTGTGTTTCTTTATGCAATCAGTGTGATCTTGGACGTTCAAAATGCTTTTCTCTATGCTCGCAATGTGAATCTGTACAATTCATTAGCACCACAATTTGGTGCATCTCTGCAATTGTTCATGATAAGTTTCCGTTTACTTTGGATAAATTGCGCGACACTAAAGCTATTTAAAATGATTTGGAATTTACTTGGAATGGCTACATTTTGTGGTGAGAGCAAAGTAATGGCATTTTTAAACTTAAGCTCAGTTGTGCCATTATACTTAAGTGTCATACTCCTGTTTTTCGTACCCCCTTTTATAGAGTACAACAATAGTGTGACGCACAATTTAGACAATGCTATTGATCCTCTTGATGGTATATGTGTTTTAGTTTCAGAAGGAAGCTATATGCGAGTTGCACCGACGGTGGCTCTAGGTTTACTAGCCAACATCTTAATTATTACTGCATTGGATCACATAGTTCATTATTCCTTTTGGAAAAAGATGGTCAAAAACTCACTATCTCGCCAAGCTATTTACAATAGTACATCAATAGTTTGTGACTTTATTTCAGATATTGAAACCCGATCCGATCTTGGTAGTGAGTATTCGGTGATTCTTTGCAGAGCACGCAGGCTAAGCACTTTGCAATGGTTTTTTATGAGTCATATGACCTGCTTTGGTCTCCCAGAAAAGGATCTACAGCTCAAAAAGAGATCATTAATTAGCATCCAAGTAAAATCACCGAGAGGTAAAGCCAGTATTAATTCAGTTGGTATTCGTGAATCTAGTCAAGTTGAGCCAACATCATTCAGTGAGGTGGCTAACTCATTTGCTGAAGATGGTCGGAATTCGTCTTCGTTTATTGTTGTACAAGATGGTGATCAAAATATTCATTTGCTTGATGACAATTTCAATGATATCACAAGCTTGGTGTATAACATTAAAGTACTCAAAGACACGGCTGTTTGTGTTAAATAGACAATATATATAAAGCTTGAAGCTATTACGTGTACATCACTGTTATCAATAGATTATTAATGAAATTAGTCTTTTAAGTTTATAGCTTATTGAATCTTAATAGTTGCGTCTTGAACAATTTTGATGTTGAATACAGAGGCTGAAATTTCTTTCAGTTCATTGTCAAGTATATGCATGTTTTGTTCACCATCTTGGACAATGATGTAGCTGCCTTCTTCAGGCAAAGAAGAAGACGGCATAATGTTCATGTGTTCATTTTCACTAGTATCACGTATACTTCGCAAACTGCGACCACTGATTAATTTTCGTTGTGCTTTTACTCGAATTCGTAAAGGCGATTGTTTCTTGGCTTTAAGTCTTTTTTCAGGTAATCCAAATGAAGTAAGATGGGAATTGAAAAACCATTGTAAAGTACTGATTCGACGTGCTTTACACTCAAGAACAGCATGGCTACCATGAGAATCGTTCATGTCAATTCCAGCAAGATAGTCACAAAGAATGGAGCTACTATTATAGACAGCATGTCGTGCTAAACTATTCATTGCAAGCAATTTCCAATATCTGTAATTAATCAAATGATCTAGCGCTAACACAAGCAAAACATTGATAACAAGTCCAATTGATATACAAGATGCAACCCTCATGTAGCTTCCATCGGAAAATTCAACACAAATACCATCAATGGATTCAAATTGATTGTGGAGATCTATTGTGACGCTATTGTTATACTCGATGAACTCAGGAATATAAAATAATAAGACAGCGCTTAGATATAAGTAAAGTACAGATGAGAGATTAAAAAAGCCCATCAATATACTGTCTCCATTATACGATGAAAGTCCAATAACATTCCAAACCAGTTTTAGGGATTTAATTAGAGCACAATTGACCCAAAGCATTCGACAACTAAGTGAAAACATTTCAAGAGAGACTAAGAATTGTGGACTTGGGAAGTTGTACAAGTTGACATTGCGAATGTACAAAAAACAATTTTGGATGTCAAATATCACACATATCGAGTACATGAAGACAAATATATCAGAATTGTAACAAAACATATCATAACTCAGTGCATAACTTGGATAAGGAAAATATTTTGGTTCTATTGTACGCAATAGACGGGAAAATAAAGTGTCAGGTTTCGTAAAATCCACTTCATGCCATTGCACAGTATGTCGACTAGCAACATAGCCACCGATGGCAAACAAAATTGCAATCGCTTTAATTACAAGCGAAGCTTTACTAAATGAGCTGTTTGTCATTGTAAACCCCAGTTTATACGTTGAGCCAGGAAAAAATTCACTTTTTGTGACTTGCAACGACTTTTGACTATGATTATACTCTATTGTCATGGCACATGCACTAAATCCAAGTTCAGCTACAGGGTCACAACCAGTGCAAAAATTGCGGGAAAATATACGAAAGTAGCTCACATTGAGTTGTTGTAGCATAGATGAATTTGTAATTCTAAATTCTCTCGTGAATCTTTTGTCTACTGTTGTGCGACCAGGTCTAAATCCTAAAGCTTTAAGCTCAGCACTTTTCATAGTTGGTGTCGGTAAATTCTTTGTAGCATCATCACCAAGTAAAATGTCAATAGCATTTCCACGAAAGAAAGAGGTTGCATCTGAAGCAACACCAAGCTTAATGCTTGGTGAACTATTAATGTCGTATGCATACGAGCCTTGAAATATTGAGCAAAGTTCAGTTTTTGGTGTTAAATCGTATTGTCCAGCTGAAATTATATGAAGTTTGTGGCTTTTTGTCAGCATCTCCTTAATTGTAAAGTTTGACATCCATTGTCCCATGTCACTTAAGTCTTGAATTGAAAAACCTTTAGCAAAAGAATATTCATAATCTAATTGTTTAGCATATTGTACTGCACCGATTGGTGTCATAAAGAAATAGCCACTACCAAGAAAATCATTCAAAGCCCAATTATTAATGAATGCATCCATTAAAAGTAGCAATACAACACAAAAACCAACAGTCCGTACAATGAATCGATACAATCGACTTGCAATTTTGCGCCATTTACCCTCCCAAACACCCAAACGACTCCAAACCATAATTATGGTAATTGCAAAAATAATTAACGACTTTACTAAAAATGTTAAAAACAGTTCTATCAGACAACTCATTTATACTTCTTCTTTAAGGTTTGCAGTGGTAATTATAGAGTAGTGAGTTTGATGTAAGTTGGGTTAATACAAACTCGTTGTGTGCTTATTTGATCACCACAGAGGTGTCTTTGAGTGTTTTGATATTGTACACCAAGCTGGTTACATCATTGAGCATTGCATCTAGTAAATGGATATTGCGATCACCGTCCTGAACAACCAAATAGCCTTCATGAGAATCCCCAGTTATTGTTACTTGCGTTGAGTTTGTCACTGAATTAGTTCGTGTACTAGAGTCATGAGCTGGTTTACAATTAGTTGATAGCACTTGAACAATTGACATTTTCTTAGCTCGAAGTTCCCTTTCTGGTAGCCCAAAGCAAGTTAAGTGACTCATGAAAAACCATTGTAGTGTGCTTAATCGGCGAGCTTTGCATACAATAATTGCATCACCACTTTCTGTGTCGTCTTCGACATCACGAAAAAAATCACACACAATAGAGCTTGAATTGTAAATTGCTTGACGAGCAAGACTATTTTTTGACAATCGAATCCAACGCTTGTAATTCCACAGCCGATCAAGTGCCGTAATTACCAGCATATTGAGAAATAACCCAAGGATAATTGATGAAAATACTCGCATATAAAACCCTTGAAATACACTCACTCTTGTACCATCGATTTTTTCCACTGTGTTTTTCATTGTGATGGCAACACTATTGTTGTACTCAATGAACTGAGGGATGTAAAACAATACAATTGAGCTTAAGTACAATGAAGTGACTGATGACAAATTGAAAAATCCCATCATACGGCTTTCTCCATTGTACGTAGCAGTCCCAAGTAAATACCAGAGAATCTTGCACAGCTTAAGTAAGGCACAATTGATCCAAAGCAAACGAGAACTTAGTGATAACATTTGCAATGAATAAATGAATTGAGGTGCCGGATTATTGTATAAATTCACTTCTCGAACAAAAATTAGGCAGCTCTGAAGATCAAATAGCACACTGCATGCGTAAAGGAACACGAAAATATCGGAATTGTAGCAAAAAATATCATAACTTAAAGCATGACTTGGGTATGGAAAATATTTTGGAACAACTGTGCGCATTAAACGGGTGTAAATGGTATTTGGTTTGTTAGGGTCAATATCAAGCCACTGCACTGTGCGACGGCTAGCTAAATATCCACCAACAGCAAAGAAAATAGCAAATAACTTGGTGTATAGTGCAAATACACCAAATGCACTATTCTCCATCACCAAACCAAGAGAGTACATTGAACCAGGTACAAATGTGCTGTTGACCACATTCAAAGTTTTGGTCGTATCATTATATTGCATTGTAAAGTTGCAAACACTATAACCTAACTCCGCTGTTGGTTCGCAACCAGTGCAAAAGGAACGAGGGAATATACGAAAATACGACACGACTTGATTCTGAAGTGCTGAAGTATTGAGCAGTTTGATGTCACGAGTAAAGCGCATGTCAATATTCATTCGACCAGGGACATATCCCAATGCTCGGATTTGTGAACTTGACATTGATGTAGTTGCAAGATTGTCAGTGCGATCTGAGGTAAGAATATGACTAATCGCATCACCACGATAAAAGGAAATTGAATCGACAGCGTAAGCAAGCTTGACAGTATTGCTACTGCTTAAATCGACTGGGTATGTCAACATAAATGAAGGACAGAGGCTGGTACTAGTTGTTAATGGATATTCTCCAACAGAAAGCAAGTAAACTCGATTACTTTTTGTAATTAAACTTACAACAGTGTAGTTAGCAATCCATTGTCCAATGTTCGAGAGATTTGATATTCCCAAATTTTTTGCATAAACGTATTGATTCATTAGCTGCATTGCATTTTCAACAGCAGCAATTGGAGTGACAAAAAAGTATCCATCACCAAGATAATCGTTGATTGCCCAGTTGTTTGCGATGGCATCTGCAATGATTAAAATCACTACACCACCACCTACAAATGATACAAGAAAATGGTACCAGCTTTCACACTTCACAAGCCAGCTACGTTTTCTTTTCACACGCGTATCAGCCAAATACGCAGCTTCTGGCATCCCAAACGATTGAAAAATGATTAAACTATTCATGTATACCAGTTTCTTATATATCTTTTCTAGTGATTCTTTGGTTATGCTCAACAGAAAATTGTTCTAATATTGGGCTGACAAATCTAAAGTTGGCACATATTAATTACGTTACTATGGTAGTTGAATGACTCATTCAAGTTAAAAAACTAATGTACTGATGTGTTGTCACTTTCAGTTATATTATGTGATATACAGCTGTACTTTAGTTTAATATCCCAATATTACTTGTCTGTTCAGTAACAATGAAAAATGGAGATTAATATCAGATTTCTTGACACTTCATAATAGCACTCGTAAATTGAAGTGGTTGAACAAATATCAATAATTTTTTTGTACAATTTCATATTGCTTGCAATTTCTAGACTGAATAGTGATTTTGTTGTCAGCATGGTAGGATAACACTCGCGTCTTTATGCGATGCTTAAATTTTTACTTGGATACACAACTTGCCGACGTGAGGTCACGTACCAATAGAGTTAATCCATGATGATCATTGGAGTATTAAGATGTCAATAATTGCATTTCCGTGCTCCAATGTGATGGGACACTCAATCTCAACGCATCTTGGGTACGTTCTGAAGTGGTTTTTATCCAGCTGATAAATCCACTACTCCTTGGAGCCACACAATGGCAAACGAACCCAATAGATCGATTACAGTACCACAATCATGAGTTTCGTCAATGCATACTCAATTTTCCCCATCACAACTTATTGTTTAATTTTCCTGCAATGCCTGAATTCACTTCAAACGTTGGTGTTGCTTTCGCATTGAGTTCTGCTGCTGCTTTTGCTACTTGTCTTGGTGGTTTAGTCATCTTTAGTGCTTCTTTAGTCAAGATGGCAAATCCAAAAAATCTGTCTATGGCATTGGCTCTGGCTGGTGGTGTCATGGTGTTTGTATCTCTGGTTGAAATCTTCAATGAAAGTGTGAAACAATTCAAAATTGCTGGTGAAGATGATAACGGTGTATGTAGTACCACGTGTGAAGGAAATGCGTGGGTTTTTACCAACTTAGCTTTTATCGTTGGTGCCATCATTATTTATGGATTGGATGCATTAGTACACCGCTTATCCCCTGAATTAAAAGATGAAATGGATGTAGCTGACCTTTCTCGGTTGGAACGAGCTGTGGATGGGAGAGAACTTTTGTCAACTCCGGCAGATAATAGACGAGGAAGTTTGGGTCGTGAAGGTGTGTCACCTGCTGATAAGGAAGCTCTTGTTGGCCGTGAAAGAGATAGCATGAATCGCACTGGCATTTTGACTGCAGTGGCATTGGCTATTCACAACTTACCTGAAGGCATTGCTACATATACTGCTGCTGTGAAAGATTTAAAAGTTGGTGCCACCTTGGCGATTGGTATTGCTTTGCATAACATTCCTGAAGGTATTGCAGTGGCTACGCCAGTATATTTCGCAACAAATAATCGTTGGCGAGCATTTTGTTGGGCTTGTGCATCAGCTTTGGCCGAACCTTTAGGTGCCATTTTGGCGTGGATCATCTTGGGCAAAGGACTTAATCCAGCATTAGAAGGTGCAATGTTTGGCCTTGTTGCTGGTATGATGGTGACACTGTCTATCAAAGAATTGATTCCATCAGCTGTGAAATTTTGTCCGGAGGGAAATGCTGTGTCAATTGCGATTTTGGGTGGCATGGGAATTATGTCACTGAGTCTGATTTTGTTTGCATATGTCGGTATCTAATAGATCAAGTTGTACACAGTACTGTATTTCATAAGAAATAACATGAAATATTGCAGTCTCATTTGCTTCTACATTTAATATGTGTGTGGAAGCATGGGCAAATTTACTCTAAGTTTCTGGATGCTTGAGGTAGAATTAATGACATCATCTCGTATATTTTGGATAGTTATTTTTTATACACAAAAAGTAATCGGGGTGGCTAGCAGTAGGAAAGTAGCGATGGTAGCTTGGCAGTATTATTGGGCCACTGTACTCTCCTCCCCTCCAGGCATCCATTACTTGCAATAGCCTGACCAAATTGATGTACTACACTGAAGTTGATATGTGTTTGCCTCATTTTTGGTCTTTCGATGTTGAACATGGAGTTGGCTTAGGTTCCGAATGTAGTATGAAGCACGGGGTAGTTGGAGTTGGAATTGAACATGGAGTTGGTTCTGGGTCAGCTTGCCATGTTGAGCACGGAGTTTTGTGCGACGCTGGGTGTCGTGTTAGGCGATGTATACGATTAAATGTCATTACTTGCAACTAAAGATTACTAAGCCAACATCATCACTCGAACGCTTGTGGTCGCACCAGTATCATGGGAAAGTTTCCTGCGATTGTTGCATTCATCATTCAAGTTGGGAAACATATTATTTACTTCTAGTATATTGTTTAGTAGGCTAAGATCGGGTTTGATGCTTATGGTCTATCTCGGTTTACACACATTGGATTAGGTGAACTAATGGACCTGCACACACCAAGTATGCTAACATTTAAACTGCCATTTTGTTATTCGGAGAAATTAAAGTATAATTGCTGAAGTCACACCAGACTTAGATGTTGTATCGCCTTTTCCAGA
>JNBS01000818.1:0-15907 GCA_002081575.1 Thraustotheca clavata | reverse complement strand
AGTTGTGCTGAACTTGTAAGTCAAAGCCATTTTATCTCAAACTCAAATCTCACTAGGGCATTAAAAATTCGACAGAAGAAGGACATCCTAGTACTTTATACTACTTGAAAGATGAGCTGCAACACTCAATTTTTCCACGCAATATTTGCCCCTACACTTATTTTGCAGGTCGCAACCGAAAATGCCCAGGTTTGGAAAATCATAAGTCAGACAATCTTATTAGGTTTTCCATAAAGGTAGAGCACTCAATTATAATAAGCTTATCATTATTTAGTCGATGGAAACATACTATGATGAAGCAACTATCAAGGAGCAGCTCGTCTTGAAAAAGTCAGCGATGACCTATGCAACTAAGATGGTCTCAGTCACTCACTATTATCCATGTATTGGTGAGCTTGCCAATCAACCAGAGTGTCAAATTAACAAATGTACACTCTGCCCACCAGAATTGCCCATGGCTACGTGCTGCGTTCGGTGTTCTGACAACTTGGAACGTACTCAGGATGGTGAATTTATTGCCATTAAAATGGTTCCCGATGGCGGTCACGCAATGGTAAAGATTTCTGAAGTTTATTTGCAATGTAGCTTCTTGTTGGATATAATGATCTATATCAAACCCGAGATAGGTACACTGGCAGATTTATTGTGAAGAATTCATGGCTTCATAAAAAACTACAGGCAGCCACACAATGAAATATTGGATACAAGTAGCAATCTCATTTTCAATACTGGTGATGAATTTGGGGATTATTACGGTGACATGAAAATACCAAATCTTTTGAAGTGTATTAATGAAAACGTGTGCAATCCTGCCTTCTATTATGTTGCGAAGAGTATTGAACGGTTTGGCGATAATATGATTATTATGTGCTTTAAGTAAATGATACAAGTAAAGGTATTGTCGAAAGTTTTTGTTTGGAACCAATGTGACCATACCAAATGAACTCATTTATTGAGTATATTTTTGCTCGACACAGGGATATTTATTTTAAATCATATCCAAATCATCGCCATCACTGTGGATTTTATTTCATGCTGTATGAAGTCCAAAACAAAATCACTTCTCATTTTAATTTTTTTCAAGTCAACAGTTTTGACATTACTTGGGCTCTACAATCTTACCTTGTGAACCAAAATGACTTCGCACAGTTCAACTATTCACTTGTTCAAAATTCTACCAAGATTCAAACGCTTCTAAACAACTAATTGAACTAGTGATTACGGCTTTATCGATTTATTGATGTTAATTGCATATGCATTTGAGCCAATAAAGAGTTTTACATCATAAAGTTTGTTTCGTTCAATACATATAATTGACTAGATATTCAGCTTTTGCAATTCCAAACACACTACTTGTGTTGATAAGACTTCTTCTCTCTATCCTTTGATATTAGCCAACTCACTTTAAATATATTGATACCTGGGTTATTGTAAAGTGTTGTTGCATTTTCACAAAGAACTCATTTTCTCTACAATAATGTTAGTACACAATAAACAATTAATTATACTTGTCTTCATGACGAATTCGATATACCAAAAGTAGTTTGGTTGATGGTGTTGATACTACCTGAATTAGTGTTTGAATAAGAGAATCATGAAAATCTGAATTGAATATCAAATCCGCCCCAATCACATAATCAAAATCTTCATTTTCTGGGTACACTTGACGAAAGTTTTTCATAGTTTCTTCATCACCCCTACAAATATCATGATTTTCTTGTATTGCATATCAATTGATATACCATTTTAAACAGTGTGTTGCAATGTTTGTTTGGTTATTGCGTTTCAAGTTATCTCTTAGAATATACAATGCTTCTTCATCACCATCGGTAGCAACAACTTTAGCACCTTGTAATGCCATTTTTATAGCCAAAAAGCCAATGCCAGAGCCAAGTTCAAGCACATTCTTGTTGGTCCAATCGATCTTTTCAAGCTTTTGCCACAGCACAAGTGATGAATCCCAAAGTGCTCCACCTGTACTATTCTCTCCAAGGCCAAAGTAGTTTTGGGTTAATGTAATTCCATCTACACTTACTCGCCATTGAGCTTTACGTTCACAATTTTCATCTTGGGTTACGATGTCCATTGAAAATTGACATGGTAAAAATGACACATCAAATGATTTTAAGCTAGAAACACCCAACACTCATTTGAATTTTGTATGTGGATACTGGATTTTCTATGCAATCTGATATGAAAAGTGGTGTGTTTTTAGAATTAAAGTTGAAGGACATCTGAGAAAAATGAGAATTACCAGGGAAATTCCCTAATGATTCTTGCATGATAAAAAGAAATCTAGCGCATTTTTAATGTATTGTACTTAAAGAATCATGCGCAAAGGATCTTCGACAAGTTCCTTAAACGATGAGAGCCATTGAGCACCGGTAGCACCATCAATAACACGGTGGTCACATGCAAGAGTAGCCGTCATTTGAGTTGCGTATTTGTAAATTTGAGTAGCCTCAGGATCATCGTTTGGCACGACACGCTTGGAGATGACGCCAAGACCCAAGGAACAAGCTTGGTTAGGGCTTACAATGGCAGCAAGGGACTTGACATCGTACATGCCAACGTTCGAGATGGTAAAGGTACCACCTTCAAAATCATTGTCGCTCAAATCCGAGTTTTCATTTTGAACCTTTTCAACCAAGGCGCGAACATCAGCATTGACACCATCAAGGCCCTTAAGATTGATTTCACGAAGAACTGGAGCAACAACACCACCTTCCACAGACATCATCATGCTAATGTTACAATTGTGAAATTGACGAACAAATGTGCCCATCCAAGCAGAGTTGGCAGCAGGCACCTTCTTCATGGTCAAAGCAGCAGCACGAAGAATAAAATCATTGACAGAAAGTTGGTCATTTTCACCACGGGTCTTGTTCAATAAATCACGAGCTATGTAGTTAATGAGAAACAAAGTAATGTGGTAATTTTTGTACCTGAAAGAAGTTTGTCAAGGGTGACATCAATGGTCAAATGGTAATGTGGCACATCAAGTTTTTGTTGTGTCAATTGAGCAGCAAAGGCTTGAGCCTTGGCCGAAAGTGGGAAATCAGTAAAGTCACCATGTACAATAGGAGCTGGAGCCAAACCTTGAGCAGCAGCAACAGGTTCAACAGCTTGAGCAGCAGCAGGTTGAGATTGCACACGAGTAAGTGCTTCTTCAACATCAGCACGAATAATACGTCCCAAAGGTCCCGACCCAGACACACCAGCAAGTTGCACACCCGATTCACGTGCAATCTTCTTTGCCAAAGGACTAGCAACAATACGATCCGAAATGGTCGAAGTAGCTGCAGCAACAGGTGTAGCTACATGTGCAGGAGCAACTGGTGTTGCTGGTGCTTGTTCGACAGGAGTACTTGGTGCTGTAGCAGGTGTGCTAGTAGCACTAGCATCAAATGTGAAATTCACAAGTTGTGCGACGGAATCTTGGTCATCCACAGTCACAAAGATAGGTTCGCCAACCTAAATAAAATTTCATTAAACCTCCATCATCAATCCCAATTTCTACCTTGATATCTGCCGATCCTGCAGGTTTAAGAATCTTGGCCAAATACGAATCATCTTGTGCTTCAAAGTCAACAACAGCTTTATCAGTCTCAACTTGGCAAATAACATCTCCTGCATTGATTTTATCGCCTTCTTTCTTTAACCAAGCAGAAATGGTTCCCATTTCCATTGTTGGAGATAATGCTGGTAATCCAACCACTTCATGAGATGGTAAAGAAGACATTGAACGCATTGCAATCGCTCGACGCAATAAGCGGCCATTACGAAGCATTTGACCCACTCGCATCCTGAAAAAAACAAAGTGATCGAGTGACTGGATTTGCCTGTACCCGTTGCTTTGCATATCCGGAATTGTATCCGGAATTCAGTATACTTTAATTAAATGAACGGATTTGACACGCACAAGTATACAAAATTCAAGATAAACCACGATTCATGTCATTGGAGTGCATTGGACACGATGGGGATTGCATCATCGATAGAGTTCCATGTGCTAATGGAAAAATCCACTGGAGGATCAACTGGAGAAGACGCGAAAGAAAGTCTTTAAGAGTTAAGAGAATTTGAGGATTGAGTGTTTATAACATGGTAGTAAAGGTAGGTACATTTAAAAAAGACCCTTTACACACGCTTCTGTACGACGATGTAAACTAATGCGTTCATTTTGTAATTTGGTGATTTTTTCTTTTAATTCCTATAATTAAAAGAGTAAGAGATGGACGAATGGAAAGGAATGTACTTGAACTTGTTCATCGGCAATGTCTTTGGCAGGAACTGTAGTTAAATCTAACATATCGGCTTCACCAAGCTGTCAGTTAAGAATTAAAATTGATGGATTGAATAAAAATATATACCTTGGTATATAACCGATTGATCATTTCAATTGCTTTGTCCTTGTCCGCTATGTAAAAGCATGAACGTTTTGCAAAGATAAGGAGAAATTAGTACCATACACGTCTGCAGCACTGCATGATTCAGAGTCTCTATGTGTGGATGAATGGTTAAGATAGAGAGAATCAACATACACTTTTTCAAAGATAGCATCTACCATCTTCTTTAGCTTTTGGATATCGTCTTGGAGCTGCGCAATCTGGTCCATCGTCTAAGAATTCGACAAAGTCCACATCCCATACGTTTATTTTAAAATAGTGTTGTACTAAGTAGTACTTTATTTAGTGTACAGCGATTTTCACATGTAATTTCCAAGATCAAAATTCTTGTATTTTTTTATCAATTAATTCATTACTTTTAGTCTTCTCTCAAGATTTTAGTTTTTATTATGATAAATTTGCTATATAATTCATGTTATTATACTAGAAATGCTTTAAGCCAAGTTTGGATGATGAAATCCAAATTTTCACAAACATTTCCCCATTCTCATACTGGGTAACATACCTATTTAACCAAGAAGAAAGCCTCTTTTCAACAAAGGTTCACATTTACAACAACATGACTTTTATTTAATAATCTCATGTTCGTATTATTATGCACAGCACAAGCACATGCAAATTTTTGTTCATTTCTGCTTTGTCAATTATGCTCCAAGATTTCTGGAACCATAAACTCCACAACATCAACGAACACGTCGGAACACACATATTTAAATCCATCAAGCTCATTAATTCCTCTTCTTCCAATTGATTAACTAAATAAATTCAGATTCATCATTATTAACTATCATTGATGATCACACTAACACTAAAACAGATTGATAGATTTCTCCAAACGAAAATACTGTGAATTGCTCTATTTTGAAACTGTCCATGCGCTCCGGGGTGCGAAGATTCATTCCTTTATTGGGTATACAAAGATCAAGTTCAAGTGGGTGCTGTATACTTTCGAGAATTTTCAGAGCTCATTTTTCAATTTTCCGCAAGACCCACAAGACGATGGAGCAACAGACACGCGTTCAAATGCCAAGCGATATCGACGCTGCCCCCGTTGGAAAGTACCAACAAGTAGCAAGTATTACGCCTATTCGCACCCGTTCCATGTCGACGAATTCGTACGAGAACGACGGTCCTTCAAAAGAAATTACCGACAAACAACAGGAATTATTCCGAATGAAGCACAATGTCCATGAAAGCCGATCACCGCTTAGTGCAGCGGCTAGTCCTCATAAAATAGGACAAAAGGCAATTGTGATGCCGAAAGCCATGGCCATCTAAGCATGGAATCAACTGTGTAGTATGTATTAATGTTAATATGACGTTTTAGTGTACAGAATCACCGAGAAATGAACAAATAGAGACAAGAAGACCATTTTGCAATGGAAGGAACAATACGCAAAGGAATTGACGCAACGATGGAGGGATCCATGGAACTTTGAAGCACGGGACAATCAATGTAATCGTTGTGATAATCAATCGACTTCGTTTCCAATACTCGAACAACAAGCTTGATAGCGACTTGTTTTCCTGGGAATTCCTTGACGGATATGGGCATTGGAGTCCCATTGACTAAAGTTAGACCTGAAAGCACAAGAAGCTCATCACGATGACGAGTTGCATCTGGAAGAGAAGCTTGGGATGGATAAACCTCAAAGATAGTTGAGAGTTGACTTGTATCTCGATTGAATTGTACTCCATACGTGATTAAAAAGGTAGATACAAGTTCCTACATTGGTTGATGATCAATTGGAAACATGATATGATAATTTACATTGATACCAATGATACTTGGACACCAATATTCAATGTGTTCTTCATCCCACCAAGCTTGAAGAAATGCAGATTGTTGCTGCAATAAGCTCAAATATTCTGATAAACCAACACCACAAGACGCCAAACTCTTCATAGCCAAAGATGCTGGAAGTTCATCATTCAATACTTGTATCACTCTTTTTTGAATACAACTTGATAAATTTTCCCATTTCATCCGAGGAATTAAAGCTTTAAGCTGACCAACAAATGATTCACGGTCTGTTTGATGTTGTTGTAAAAGTGATTTAAGCAATTGACGCAATGGAGTTAGCTTGACTGCATTACGAGGATGCAACTTTAATACAAATGAACTTGGCATTTGATCAAGAATACTTTGAACAAAAGCACCAAATCCATTGACAACTTTAACTTGAATTGATGCATCCGTCTTTAAAAGTACTGTGTGAATATCATAACAAGCTGATTTTTTGTTAATGGGAACATCGCGAAATGTGATCTCTGTTGTTGATGCAAATTCACAAAGAATACGAAGGTAATCTTCAGCAGTAGTGACATTGACATCTTGAAATAAGGAAAAGAATTGATACAATGGCAAATGAAATTTGGATAATAAACTTGGATCCAAAGAGTCTTCAACTAAATGATAATTCACACATTCTTCCAAAAGATGAAAAATGAGCTGGCGTATTCGTTGAGTTTTTAGTTTACGAGAGTAAACATGATCAAAAATATGAGAGCGAATTCGAATCCAGTCAACATTGTTGTATGAATTGCTATCGTTATGTTGGGAATAGCTTCGAATGAGATATTTAATAAGTGGACCAACAAGCTCCATGACACTTAAAGTAATATCGTCTATATCGAAAGGATAATGATCAACAAGACTACCAAAAGTATTTTCTTGTCGAACCTACAAAACTATTAGATACAATGAATAGAAGGTTAAAAATACCAAAAGGACTGCATGAAAGAATGTCAAACCACTTAAAAGTCTCCACATTAAAATCCCAATTGTAGTTTTTGAAGCATCATCAAGTGAAGATGATTGTAAAGTTTCTGCAATTTGTGGTGAAAATGGAATTGATACCAAAGCTAATAGTGTATCACGAATTGCTTGAGCAAAGGTGGATAATCCCATTGGATTTACAACCATACACAATGATTCAAGAGGTTTGGGAATACTTCCATTAAAGGCCCAAATATGAATGACAGGTTTGTTTATTTCTGGTGTAGTTGATGGGGTAGTGAGTGGAGTATATTTATTCAAGTACTCTGGCAATTGCTGTACAACTGAGAGATATACACAACTCCATGCAAATTGACTCAATAAGTTTGGTGTGATTTCATCCACTTCGTCGAGTTCTTGTAAGGACGATAACGATATCAAGTATTTGTTATTGATTCGATCATGATGAGGCAATTTCCATCGTAATAGAGGACCAACTTGTGGACGTTGTAAAAGCGAGTGGAGTACTTTAACTTGCATTCTCATAGATAACACAGTGTCGAGCAAATTTTTAAGAAAACCCAAACTTCCGTGTAGAGTACAAGTTTGTATACCAAAAGGCAAAATTTGAGCTGTTGGTGTCAATAGTGCATGCCCCCATTCGGGCATATTGACATTTTGTTTGTAGCATTCAGTGATCTCTTCATCCAGAGTGTCAGAGACAAATTGAGCACATAGTGCTTCGTATTGTTTTTTGGGCAGCAATGCTTTTAAAATGAAGCAAAGTTGATGCAAAGTTGGATTTGTCGAATTCAAGTAGGCAACAACCAAATCAATATGCTCGTGATATTCGGGATAAGCTCTTCTTCGCTTAGCAATCGGTTGTAGCACTTGTAAACCAACCAAAAGATCTTCACTTGTACATCGTTGAATAAGTTTGACCATATCAGGAGTAGTGGCAGATGCCAAAGCACTTGGCAAAAACATTTCAAGCTGCAATCGAGTTGAATCAGAGAGATTGTGACTCACTTGGTTGTATGTGGTTGAATATATCGATGGAGCATTTGTGAATAATTGTAAGGTTAGCAACCACGCAAATTCACTAATCTTGTTGAATGGAATCGATCTTGCAAGATTTGACATAATTTGAGCAAGTAACTTTTTTGGCGTCATCCATTCATTTATTGCATTTGCCTACACCAAGTGAGTGAATACTTTTTCAAGGATTTTAGTACCTGTGCATAAATAAAAAGCTTTCTAAAGCCACTAAAGTTTACAGAAGTAAAAGACTGTAAAGACAATGCTGTAAAAAAGTTGCTGCCATTCGAAGCAAGCTGACGGCACGACCGACCACGATAATGAGCTAGCGTAACTTCAATATCAGTCTCAAGTTTTGCAATATCTTGTCGAGTTTGAACATTATGCAAGCATAATTCTTTCAATTTGTCAAGCTCTTCCGTTGGAAATTTCATGCTAGACAACTAATCGAGATAAAGTTAGTGGGATATAATGAACATAATATACTATTTCTTGAATATGCTCAATAAGATTAGTTTGTGCTTTTCGAAGTTGCTTACGTGAAGCTTCAAGGGCATTAACGATAGACGTCATTCTCTGTCGAGATGAATTAGACACATTTGCACGGCACATATCATCAACCAACATAATCTGAATACCACATATTATATGCTGAAATAAAAATGATCTTACTTCGAAAGACTCTGTAAATACTTTAGCATTGATATGTAGGCATGGTGACGTTGTGTGAATTTTATCTAGTGTACCAGAGCTTGTTAAAATCAGGCGAAACGAAGGATGCAATGGTATTCCATCCTCTTTGAGAGATAATTGTTCCGTTCCACTGTTTGTTGATAATTCAAGTATATCACCAAAGTCCTATTTGCAATTATCTCAAAAAATTTCAAGTGCACTTACAGAAATAAGTGAACTGTAATCAAGGTTTTTAACAAGAAGAGGTCTTCCCAAAACCTTGCAGCTGTCAAATGTAGTTTTAAAGTCTTTGTCAGATATTTCCCAAATCATTGGATCTTCAATATTGAGTGTATCAAATATGCTCATTATCATAGATTCCACTTCATTTGAATAATTGGAAATCACTAAGATTGGTATCGAATAAGCAATCGTATAAGCTGCAGTCTGGTGTAATTTTGAATGAAATAAACCAACGCTGTACAACCAAACTCCGAATGGATGTTTTGCAATGTCATTCAGTATTGATTTTGGATGATTGAATCTGTGGCTAAACTCACTTTCAGCTAGTTCCCGTTTCCACGAATCGAGTAGCTCATCATAGAATATTGAGCCAAACCCAGTAGCGTATACCATGAGCGCTGAAGCTAAAGCAGCTTCAACCACAATAAATGAATCGTATTCAATCATCTACGTATAGATATTAATTTTAAGCTAGAATAAATTGATACCGAGTCAAGGTATTGTGTCACACTGGATGACTCGGAAGCAAGTTGTAAAATTGCACTTGATCCTTTTCCAAGTAGGTATTGTACCTCCTCCACTTGGCTTAGTAAATCTTTCTACAATAAAACAATGAATACTTAATCCCAAGGAGCTGATACCTTTGCATGCATGTCAGATTGAATTTCTAGCTCGATGTCTGAAGTTAATTTGTCTGCTGCATCAAGATCAGTTTTGCATTGTGTAAAATCTGACACAAGGCTTTTCAGCTTAGTGTGTGCACTCTCTAATATATCCAACTTTGGCTTGATAATTTTTCGTACATTGCAATACGTATTGATTGCAGTAATCCAAGATATCATAATGCTTGCAGCAACACTTTGTTTTTCAACTTCGTTTTGAGTGAACAAAGGATTTTCAAAAAATGGCACAAGTTTTTCCAAAGTTTCCTCAGATACATTGTCCTAGTTAAAATATTAGTCAAATCAATTAGAATTCTAAGTACCTTGTCATAATTTAGCATGGTATTGATGAAATTAGTATCGCCAAGTAGTCGTCGAGCATTTTCCCAACTCGGTTCAATAGAATAGACAACACAAATTGCATTCAGAGTCATGTGAACGAGACTTGGTGGATGTATAAATGATTTGATTTCAATGATGTAGCGTTTGTCGAGTGAAGCAACTGCAGCATTAGCATCATCAAGAATTTTCATTACTCCTTTCATTTCATGTTGTGTCATGCGTTCAATTTCGTTTGTGATTGCAACTTGTGTATCTACATCATCTTTTCGTTGACGCATGCCAGAGCGAATCTATAAAACATTATCTAGGGCGTTGTTTAATTATGTACTTGATCAGCTTTGGCTTGAATAGAAGTTAATTGGACTTTCTGGGCATTAATCGCATTAGTTTTCGCTTCAATCTCAGCTAAAATGCCTCTTTCCTTGTCTTTAGCATTGAAAACCTAAAATTGTTCATTCACATATAAATGATAATTTAGCGTACTTCAGCTTGTATCATTTCAATAGCTTTCAAAAAGGATCTTGGAGATGCAGTGGCTTGGTCAATACGAGCCCGAAAATGCTCTAGCATTTTAAAGTAAATTCGTGCAAAGCGTTGAATGTGATGCAAAGTAATTGAAGAAATTTCTGAGTGCCTTGCAGCTATTTCACAAGCCGAAGTATGACAAATGACACCAATTGTACCAAGTATATCAAGATTATCTTGAACAAGTTCAATTATATCTTTGGAGAGTGATTTATTTTCAATTGCAGTCGATATTGCAGATTCAAAACTTAACCCAAATATTGGCTTAAGTGAGGGACTTGAATATAGAAAGTTTGTGCTTATAAATTGGCACGTTGATTTGAGCTTTGGTGCCCTTGAAATCAAAGTTGCAATATCATTGACACACACCACCACACGAAGGTTTTTGGACATTGCATGGATAATATCATTCCAAATGCCTGTAAGTACACCCACTGGTTTAGCCACCGAGAGTCCAATTGCTATGTTGACATCAACGTTAGCTTCAAATTGACGAAGAAGATCGTCAGTCTCTCCATGTTGGACATTAATTATAGCTTCGAGGGCAAGTTGAATTTTAGCATCATGTCGTCGATCCAATTGCTCAAGATCGGTATCACGTACTGATTCAGACTTAGCAGCCTTGCGAATTTCCAAATCTTTTTCAGCTAGCATAGTAGATAAAAGTGTTTTCCGTTCAGCGTCGTGCTTTGCTGTCATTACAGAGAGCTTATCATCTTTAACTTTTCGAGACATCTATTTGAAAGTAAGACTATGTCATCATGAATTAAACTTACTTCTTCTTGTTCGTCATTTGTAAATAGCATTGGGACTTCTCTCCGTTGCATTATACAAACTAAATCAGCAAGCTGTTGGTCTGAAAATGTGTCTGGGTGTTTAATGATAAGAGTGATATCCTGCTGCAATACTCCAGCACCATGAACAACTTCCTTTAATGTTTTTCTCCACATATTGAGCCCAGGATCACGATCAGCAATGCACTTGATAAACTGTCAGTTTAACCTAGATCAGCACTTTAAATTACCTCGTAATGTACGATTGAGTGTGTCATCAATTTTGCAGCAGCTTCAGCAAGCTTTCCTTTGCCTTGTCCTGGACAACCAGATAGTACAAATCGACTGCTTGGTGATCCTAAGAGCCTACATATTTGGAAAAGAGGCGCAATCTAATCAATAAATGAGAAATTGAACAAGATATTTTGCACGTACAAATGATGTGGCCAAGGTAAAGTCTTTGGGAAGTAGTGGCTCAAGTAGACTTTGTAATTTTGAATGGTCATATTCTGCAAAGTCCTTTCCACTTGCCAGTTCATCGTAAATAGGTAAAAGACATTCGTCATCAATTGATGGAGTTGTGTTTTCAAGAGTAGGGATAAGCGAGGAAGAATTTTGTCGACGGGCTAATGTTTTTGCTTCTACTTGTTTTTCCAATGGCACTTCGGTCTTGATGAGATTAAATGGGCAATAAGACCACAATGGTTCATTTGGATAAGATGTTATACCAGTTCTTTCACGTAGAATAGCATAGCTATTGTTTAATTCATCTGCCACGTCAGCTGAAGTATTTGCATCAAAGAATACTCGATAACTTTCGTGTCTCCAAAGACGAATAAATATATCTAAAGTTGGTAGTGCAGATGCAGTTGGTAGCAATAGATGCTGAAAAAAGTGAAGTAAATGGCTGAATGTAAATGAGGCAATTTGACGCTGTAAATTGAAAAACATATCAATTGAAATTGCCAAAACGACTCCAAGTTGCTGGCGAATGTCCAATCCATAGCGTACTGGAGCATCTTGTCGTTCAAAATGTTGAGTGAGCACAGGATGGAATACCTACAACGCCATTTAAAGCATATCTAATATGAAATGTTACATGATAAAGTTCATTAGCTTGCATCTTTTCGATATGAACAGGGAAAAAACGTGACAACAAGCGTGCAGCTGGAGTATTCTCTTTTGTATACGAAAGGAACTCACTTTCTGAGGATGCTGTAGCAATTACAACAGCATTTTCAACATTTTGAGGCTCAACTTCATTTTGTTTAAATAGTTGATGCAGCTCGATAAGCGAGCGAATAGTTCCTTGTGGCGATGGAAACTACATAACATCTTAGATCTCATAAACAAGCCAAGCATACCTTTGAAATTGGGAGGTGTAGATCATCGAAAAACAATGCAATAACTTTTCCTGGCGGTGGCTCAAGAATATTTCTTCGTTCACGTTGCATCACTTGTTGTACAGCACCTTCAATATACTCTGAAGTGCTCGACTTGTAAAGTGGAATTAAAGTTGGAACAACATTGCCACCATCAATATAACCCATAGTAACTTCATGAGCCAATTGTGGAGTGTTTTTTGTGTCTTTAGTTGTTAAGTGAAGCTTGCGCTTCATTTTGCTAGCCATAGAAGAAATTATTAACGTAGTCGCCATTCTCATGTTTGATATACGACACTTGTCTTCAGATTTGGAATTTATTCCATTGGACAATGTGCCATCAATTGTCGTAAACCCGCGAGAAGAAAAGCAAGATAATCGCTGGAGGAAATCAATAGTACAAGTTGTGGCTCCGGCATCACGTTCACCATAAATGAGCACTGGAGCACTACATCGAATAGCTTGTTTTGCTACGATTTGAGCTAGTGTAGTTGATATTCGAGGGATGAATACTGAAAACATGGGTGTATCTGTAGTTATATTTGGTGTCGGCAAATGATCCTTGCATCGTCTCAAGATGTTGTGTTGGACGTCCAATATACAATCAAATATGCTACACTGAGGGCCATTGGATGCCCATGAAGATTCTAAATGGGAAAAATGCGTCTCAAGTACTGAGCTTAATAATCGTTTGGTTGGCATTTTCAACGTACTTCCGAAGCCCCAGGCTAAACACCACATCAGTACTAACTCGACTTTGTTTTGATATTCCAATTTTTCGTTTTCTTTTAATTGATTGATGACTTGATAAGATATCCCAGCGCTGCTTGTGCCCATAGCTTGCAATAGTGTAAGAAAGTTTTGAATAAAATGCACTGGAGTCAATTTGTTGCTAGTTGCCACTTGAACATCAAGAAGAGTGTCGATAAATGACATATCCAATAGATGCTTCGAGCATATATCGATAACAAGGGCTGGAGTACCAGGCTTAATCTTGAGACTCTTTACATAACCTTGCAGCACTAAATGATGAAGTCCTGGGGCATTAATTTCCGAGTCAAATGGAGGTGGCAATGCATTCATAACGATATGTCCACAATGTGATAGAAAACTTGGTGATACTGACCCCAAATCAATCGTCTCGAATATTATTGAAATGTTTGGATCACACGTTGTTGGAGCGCTTGAGAGGGGCAATTGATGCATTCCAAGAGACGTACTATCATTTCGAGCTGTCAAACTGAGCAAATATTCGATCCATGTCATATCCAGTGCACCATCAAGGCAGATCCATGTTCGAAGATTAAAACCAAGTAGTGTTTTAAGGTAATCAGGTAGAGTTGGGGCAATATAACATGGTGAAATGGCCTGAAAATTTGATCTGCCAACAGGTGAATGCATCATTTGCTTTAGAATCGAAGTGTCTGAATCACAATATCCACCGTAAAGACGTTCCAGTGTTAGAGCCTACAAAGTTGTCAGGATTAACCTCTGTCAAGTGAGTACCGAAGGCACTATTTTCTTGATAGTCACAAATGTATACTCAATACTTGGAACAAGTTCTGGAAAAGCTTCATAGCATTTGGGGTATAGAATATTGAAGGCACTTGCCAATAGCTGTACAATAGTTGTTTTACCACTTTTCGAGGCACCACAAACAATAGTGCTTCGGTTTGAGCTTAAACTTTGTGCCAGTCGTAGTGATTGTTCAGTTGCATATCGATTTAGAATACAATTCGCCTTGTCGTAAGCTTCTGTAAGATATTCCGTAAATAAGCTGTCTCCTTGAGCACTAAAGTTGTCAGCATATCTTGTTTGCTCTGGGCACTGCTTTGCAGCACGAGGAATGTAATCCATAAACCATAATGCCTTGGTGAAAATTATCATGTGATTATAAATAGTACTCGAACGAGGTTGAATTTCTCGGGAAAAGAAATTCATGGCAGCGAGCTGTAGTAATTGAGCTTCGTTGGCATCAGAGTTTGTAAGCCTTTCCGGTAACATCGGTAAAATACAATCAATTGCACTGTGTAGCATTCCTAAAAAACTCAATGTCGGATCTTCTCTGCTTATAACAGCACTGAGCTCACTCCAAATGTAATAGAGCTTTCTGGCAAGTAATGTAGCATTTTCAAACGAATAGCTGTACAATAAACTGTAAATTGCAATATCCAAATGCAGTGGAATCAATGGAAGACTAATTGTTCGCTCAAGTAACTCGGAGTAATGAGCTGGTGCAGCTGACAAATTAGATTGTGTGGATGTCAACACAATTTGAAAACCTGATGAGAAATGCAATTCTCTTTGGTTAAGCTCAATAAAATGCTTCTTGATCATTGCATTACTCTATAAGGCAAATGTAAGATAATTATAATAATGTTTTTAAGTTCATGGCACCGTAATGGTTGAGATTGTACTTGTGAGAAAATGGAGTATAGGGCTACTTAAAACCTCAACGTTTTTAAGCAATAGAGAGCATGAGAGCAACAGGCTTCCAGTCATTAGCTGTTCAAGTTCGTTTTGTCGCGTCAAAGCTGTGCAGAATTTTTGCAATACATCACGTCCAAGTGCTCGGCCAAGCATACAAATTAGAGTTGATTTTCCACTAAGGGTTGGCCCTGATAGATTAGTGCTCTAATTCACGTTGAGATTTTGTAAAACAATAAACGAGTATACCTGGAAGCTACGCATAGCAGTAAATAGTGCATGAAAATATCGATCAGTCAATGGGGATAAAATTAGCTGACAACGAGAAGGATTATGATACACAAATCCATAAGGGATTCGAAGATCAAGCATTTCGACAAAGACATCTCCATTATCTTCTTGAAGGGTGTACCGCAAGCAATCTCGTTGTACATCATTTGACTTTGTTTTTTCAATGTGGTCAATAACATCGCGATAGTGTAATTGTTGCATCAAAAGAGCACTGCATAATGACGAAGACTGTGGACTTTGAGCAGTTGAGGCAATAAGTTGTTTGATTTGATTCATATAAGCTGTGTTTGTTGTTCTTAAGGAGCTGATAGCCTTTTCCATGCTAAAGTGAGTAAAAGTATAATGAATTGTATGGCTCATTGCAATGTTAAATGCCACCAGTATACTCTAAACATAATTAGTGCATTCTTTTGTGATAAAATAC
>JNBS01000815.1:0-26406 GCA_002081575.1 Thraustotheca clavata | reverse complement strand
TGAATTCCATCCCGTTCAAATTCTGCTCGTAATAACTTTCCCACACGTTGTTGTTCCTCTATTCAATATCAACTCATAATTTTCATACAAAAACAACCTGTAAAGCTCGCCATCAATGAAGTATTCTCTGTCACCTTTTTCAAGCTATTGTACATTTCCACATCTGCATTTAAATGTTGGATAAACGTTGATAATTCTTCAAATGATTGACTAGCAGCAGCTCGAAATCGCCTAGTATAATTCCATTAATTTCAATTCGTTCGTCTTCATTCCTACTCATCAGGATGGACATTTCTACACAATTCAGCAGCATCTACGACACCACACACTGCATTTGAGATCGCATCAAGCTCTTGAATCGTTCTCAAGCTCGGTGATTTGGTTACAATCGATTGTCGAAGACGTCTACACTCAGCAATAGCTTCTCTACCCAGTCGATCAAAGTCCTGAGGACCCAAGAGCCCATGCAGCCCGAACAATCCCTTCCTTATCGCCATCCCACCTTTTAGCAGATGTCAAGATCGTCATTAAGCGTTTTCGATCTTGGAGAGGCGTGATGGAACTCGAGCATGTAATCGGCTTCACGGGCCGAGCTAAAGACACGCTGCATGCCCATCCCAAGGACTCTGATGTCTTCATAACAAGGTATAAATGCTGTCTTGATAGCGTTCTTGAGAGCTGTTAGCATGGGGGCTGCAGTAATCGTGGGAAGAGTAAGCGATTCGCATTCACAAGAGTTTTTACGAGCTCATGATGAAGAAATTACAGCTTTAAGTGTGTCTAGATCAGGCTTATTGCTTGCTTCAGGCCAATTACCATCTACACGACGCAATGTAAGCAATAGAATAATGAAATTTGAGCAATTGCAAGTGATTTAGGGTGCTGGAGCTGTGATTGTAGTGTGGGAATTAGCCACACATGCTCAATTATACCATCTTCAAGGCTTTTCATGTCGTATCATTAAAATGTCATTCTCTCCTGATGACCATTTCTTGCTGGCTGCAGGACAAGATGGACAAGTTATTTTATGGGACTTGAGAACGTCGGAAGTTGTCTTTACAAAGACATTTGCAAGCCCAGTGACAATTCTTAATTGGGGACGTGTGGAAGAGAAGACGAGAAGACCGAAATATACGCTAACGTTTGCACATTCGAGCCAACTCATTGTAAATGAATTGTTTTATGATATTGCATGCATGCAGTACAAACTTGAAAGTTCACCATGTTCGATGCCTTCAACGGGAATGGTGCGAGAGTATTTATCGGCTTCCATGACTCAAACCAATGATACGTTGCTTGCAGGAACATTTGCAGGTATGTATTTATGGTTAAAATGTGTTTATGTTTTGGAATGTAGGAGAACTTGTCGTGTTTAATGCTGATGCTAGAGTGTTTAAATGCACAATTCCTATATCTTCAAATGGGGTGCATTCAATTGCTTGTTGTCCAGCTAACGGATACATTTATGTTGGAGCCGGTGATGGTATGCTTAAAAAGCTAGTTGGAGCTCATTCAGAATGGAACCTTGTTGGTCAAGTACAGCTTATCGGTGCAATATCAGGACTTGCAGTGGCTTGTGATGGTCAAACAGTGCTTGCAGGCACTGCTGCTGGTCGGATATTTCGTGTACATGCAACAGATTTAATTGTTCAAGAGTTAACAGTGAGTCATTTAGCTCCAGTCATGGCTTGTGCCTTTAGTGGTTCATCCAGCGAGTCCTTTGCAAGTCTTTCAAAGGATGGTAGTCTTAAAGTTTGGGACTTATCATCATATCGTGTCAAGTGTTCAGCATCAGAAAATATAGCTGGCTTAAGTCTTTGCTATTCCAAGCATCAAAACAACAATTCTGCTTCATTTTTAGTCACAGGGTGGGCTGATGGCTGGTTACGAGCGTATGATGCAGACAATGGGGTTTTCTTATCATTTTTTCGTCAACTAAAATTGTACTTTAGACACGAGTATGGCACATTTCCAAAGCTCATCGTGGTGAAGTGACCTCAGTGGTTGCCAATGACAAATGCATTGTAAGCGGATCAACCGATGGTGGTGTTAATATTTGGTCAATATCAACACGAGAATTGTTAATGCAATTTCATGAACACAAACGTGGTGTTACACAAGTATTGATTGATATCATAAAGCCTCATCATGTCCATTCATGTGGTCTTGATCGAGCACTCTTCATCTATGATCTTAAGACCGAACGACGTGCTGTAGTGCATCAAGTACGTGAAGGAGCATTTCATTCAATGAGTCAACGTCTCGACAGTGAAAATGAAATCATCACGGGTGGAGCTGATGGTCGTTTATTATTTTGGGACTGTGATGTGTCTGAAGCTGTCAAAGCAATGCAAGATCCAAATCATGTACGTATTTCAACACTTCAAGTATCTCCATCAGGTCTATTTCTTTTTCAATCCATATTTTCTTATATTGCATCAATTAGGTCGATTTCTTGCAACTGGAAGTGATGATTGTCATATAAAAATTTATCTTATAAATGATGATGTAATGATTGCAAGTGCACAAGGCCATTCCAATGCAATCAATCAACTCGCGTGGAGTCCTGATGAACGTCAACTTGTCTCTGTAGGATATGATTGTTGTATATGCATTTGGAACTTCTTTGACGAGAATACCACATAAAATAATCATCATTTCTTGATCATTTTTCTTGCACACACAGAATTCGACGTCGTTCTTCGTTCTTTTTCAACATCTAACCATCTTCATAAACAAGTAATGCCTACAAACACTCGTACAACGACTACAACATCCACTTCTTCTTGCATACATCCTCATCTTTACACGTTTCTATTGCTCATTTCCTCCATTTCCCCGCCATTCCTCTTCCGGATAATCACGACCAGTCCGTATAATCCAATCTGATCCGGATTTACGTAATCGAATCCGGATAAATTGATATTGACCTTATTGATGGATTTGATCACAATTGAATTTGATGTTGTTCCGACACTCGTCCGCGCTGTTCCGCCCCGCGTTATCGCGTCATTTGGTACGATTTCTGATAGAATTTGAGCTAATGGAGTGTAGCACAAGTATGCAACGTCGTTGGTTGGTGCCAAGGATACAGTGGATGCACGCTTGGTGTTTCGTAGTAAGAATAACAAGGTGATTTCACCATGGCATGATATTCCATTGCGTCCAGCAGGCTTCGAGAAGGATCCTTCAATTTTTAACTTTGTGAATGAAATTCCAAAAGGGTAATGGATGGAAAGGAATGGAATTGATTGAGAGTTTTAATGTAGTGGACGTGCAAAAATGGAAATTGCAACAAAAGAAGAAAATAACCCGATTAAACAAGATGTAAAGAAAGGAAATTTGAGGTAAGCAATGTGAGAATTGGAAAGGATGTTGATGAAATTTGTAGATTTTATCATTTTGATTCATTGGTAAATTATGGATGTATTCCACAAACGTGGGAAGACCCTGAACATATTGATGAAAGTACTCGGTATGGAGGTAGGAGAGATGTTGAAGAGTTACATATCTCTGATGCATGATGTAGGTGATAATGACCCAATTGACGTTGTGGAAATTGGTTCCCGTGTTGCAGAGACAGGAGAAGTGTACCCTGTTAAAGTTCTTGGTGTCTTGGGGATGATTGATGAAGATGAAACAGATTGGAAGGTCATTGCCATTGCTACCACTGATCCTCTTGCTGATAAGCTCCATGGTATTAGCCATAAACTCTACTTTATTCACATTTATTTAGATCTTAACGATGTTCTCCTAAACCTTCCTCAAATTGTTCCCAACATTCGTACATGGTTCCGTGACTATAAAATCCCTGATGGCAAACCTCCAAGTGAATTTGCTTTTGATGGAAAAGCAATGGACAAGGTATACTTTTTCTACTAATTATTTCTCTTAGAATTTTGTAGTCGTTTGCAATCCAAGTAATTGAACAAACCCATACAAGTTGGAAACAATTAAATGTCAAGAAACTATCCTCTGCACTATGGCTCAAGCACTAAAACATTCACAATTTCGCAATATTCGTCGTCATGTAGTGAGGCATACAAAGTATAACCATGATAACATGTTGAATGACAAATAATATCGAGCTACTTCTCTGTAAAATCTTATATCTCATCACATTTCACAGGTGACCAATCAACTGTTGAGAGCCAATTGGCCAATCAGAGGCCTTGTATTAGATCAAGATCGTCATTTTTCAATTTGCTACCACTTCCAGCAGTTGAGAAAACGCGTTTGGTACAAAGCATGGCTGAAGTCGAAAGTGCGGCGGCTAATTTATGCTTGATGGCGGATTACGAACAAGAGAAGGCGGAGTGCGATAAGGCACAGGCAGAGTGTGCTCGGGCACGGGCAGAATGCGAAAAGGCAAGAGCAAAAACCGAACGCGTAAGGGTTAAAATCAAAGCCGAATCCGAGCGAATTAAGGTCGAGACAGAACGCTTTAACGCCGAAGTCAAGGCTGAAAAGCAACGTAAAAAGGCTGAAGAAGCTGAATTGAAGCGCCAAAAAGAAGTGTCCATCCGTGACTCAGCTGAAATTGAGCAACAAGAACGCGAGTGGTATAAAGACCAAGAAGGCTTCTTGTCTAACGTTTTGACTCCCTTATTCAAGTATTTGGCGCCCATTCACAGTAATTCACTATATCAAGTAAGTAAGGTAAAAAAGAACAACTAGATTGGATCTCAAATATGAGCACACTCTACTTTTCTACCTTGCTGGATTTTTTAACTTTAATGATTTATGTTTAATACATGCAATTTACGATTTGATAAGAATTATTTATGATAGTTCTAAGCGAGGGCAAGAAAGTGGGGCATTTGTGCACGGACTGCAAAATAGATTTGTTGAAAAGTATCCTTTCACGATATTTTGGTCAATCAGAGGTCTTTTGACATAGCAAAGATCGACATTTTTCAATTTGCAGTAGTCGACACCAAAACGAAAATGGACGAGCTTCCTACCGCCAAGAAAGTGCAATTCGTGACTGATGAGTGCATGCGCATGACTACGAAATGCGAGCAAGTGATGACAGAATGCAAACGCATGACCGAAGAATACGAGAAAGTCAAACAGAATACCAGGGATTGAAAAAGACCGAAGCAGTAAGAATCAAAAATGAAATTGCAAATGAAAAGCGACGTGAAGAGTCGGAACAGCAATGTGAACAATCCGAAGTGACACCTTCCGATGCAGAAATGGAACGAGAAGAAATGGAAGCCAAACATCTACAAGAAGAATCGAACCGCCATCAAGCAGAATTGGTGCTAAATAACAACGCGTTCTCTAGAGGCAAAGATTTGGATGACAAATGGACACTATTGAAGGCAGATCTCGATGGTAGCGAGAAGCTTCGCCAAGAAAGTGAGTCGAAAAGAAAGTTGAATTATGATCGAAGTCAAAGACATCTCACTATCAACACAAGTTTGAAAAAATTACATATACTCACCAACTAACCTTTTTACAGCTTTTCAACTGTGTTAGCAGGTTCTCGGCGCCATTTCACCGGTATTAACAATAATATGCAAATACAGCGAAGATCAACTAGACTGATCTGACTGGTACTCAAACATCTCGACATTCCTGTGTTGTGTATAAACCATTATCATGGTGATCTGGAATATCAATAATTAGCTTCAATAACCTATGTTGAATGCATCTCTCTTTGCTTTTAATGTTCATGTTTTTGTCTACTTTTAAATCAGCTCTCGACATAAAGTTATGATCAAAAAGTCTAAACTATATTACACTAATTCATAACATATAATTAGAGTAAGATATCGCTTATTGGTTAAAAGTTAACCAATCGTATCTTGTCATTCACGTCAATGGTGGCCATTTGATCAATTGCACGATGGCTGATACCCTCGCATCAACACTTGAGAAGCTTAAACGTGAAGCTTCTGATCTCTCTGAATTCCTTTCTGATGACGAAGGAGATGCCTTTGATGTCGCAGCTTTGAAGAGCGAAGAAGATGCTTTCGTCAATGATTTTTCCACGTGTGTAATCATCGACAAAGCTCCTGTTGTGACCAAGCTAAAATACGACAAGCTTCTTGCTATGTTTAATCGTTTGATCGCTCAAATTGGCCCTCTCGTTGCTATTGACATGCCTTATTTACCTGCTAAAGCTGGAGTTGAGCCAGAGACTGCAGGTTGTTTGTTTTTAGAGTTTGAAAACGATGCTGATGCCAAGAAGGCTGTGACTACATTGCACAACTTTGCTTTGGATAAACGCCACACTCTTCAAGTATATTTGTATGCAGATATGCTCAAATATGCAAATACTCCAGACAAATACACTCCTCCAGCTAAACCAGAGTTCCAACCTCGCCCCAACTTGACAAATTGGCTTGCTGATCCAAGTGGTCGTGATATGTTTGTGCTTCGTCATGGCACAGAAACAGAGCTTTACTGGAGTGATCAAGGCCGTCCTACCATTGAATACGCTGGTGAACGTGAAAAGAGCTCTGGCAAACAATGGTGCTCTCAATATGTCAAGTGGAGTCCAAGTGGTACTTACCTCACCACTTTCCATCCTCAAGGTATTGCTCTTTGGGGTGGTAACTCATGGGATAAAGTGGCTCGCTTTGCTCACAAACATGTCAACACTGCTGTGTTTTCGCCACAAGAAAACTACCTTATCACTGCTAATGGCATTGAAGGTGAAAACTCGATTACGATTTGGGATATTCGTTCTGGAAAACTTCTTCGTTCGTTTGCTATGGGAGGCAATCCAAATGTGCTTGATACACCTTTCAAATGGTCTGCTGATGACCGATTTGTTGCTCGTCGTAACAAGGATGCCATTACTATCTATGAATTGCCATCGATGAAATTGCTTGATAAGAAATCGCTCAAGGCTGATGGTGTTGCTGATTTCTTCTGGAGTCCTTCGGGCTCAAGCACTTTGGCTTACTGGGCTCCTGAGGTTGGTAACAATCCAGCTCGTGTGTCTCTTGTTGAATTACCATCTCGTCGTGAAATTCGTCAAAAGAATTTGTTTAATGTCAGTGAATGTCAACTTTTGTGGCATCCAAGCGGTCGATACCTCAGTGTTAAAGTAATTCGTCATTCCAAGTCCAAGAAGACAACTTTCACTAACTTTGAGATCTTCCGTACTGCTGAATCACTTGTTCCAGTTGAAATGTTAGAAATTAAAGACACAATTCGTGCTTTTGCATGGGAACCAAAGGGTTCTCGCTTTGCTGTCATTCATGGTGAATCAGCAACTCGTTCAAATGTTTCTTTCTATGATTGCAATGGTGGCAAAAAGAACAATGAAGTCACTTTGCTTTACACTCTTACTGAAAAGACCTGCAATGCTCTTTTCTGGTCTCCCCTTGGCAACAACGTTGTCCTTGCTGGTCTTGGTGAAATGAATGGTATCATGGAATTCTGGGATGTTGATGAAAAGCAATCGCTTTCGATCCAAGAACATTTCAAGTTCACTCATCTCGAATGGGATCCTTCTGGTCGTGTAGTGGCCACCTCTGTGTGCCAACCCATCAATGTACAAACTCTCTCTCCTCTTCATCATCTCATAATATGTTAGAACTTTAATGCCAAGTACACAATGGACAATGGATACAATCTCTGGACATTCCAAGGTAAATTGCTTGAAGAAAAGCGTAAAGAACTCTTTTATCAATTCATTTGGCGACCACGTCCAAAGAGTTTGCTGTCGGATGCTGAATACAAGAAGGTCATCAAGAACTTGGCCAAATATCAAAAGAAATTCAATGAACTTGATAAACAACGTGAAAAGGAACGTCAAGAAGCTGAAGCTGCTGCTAAACAAGCTCTTATCGACTCTTTCCGTGCTCGTCTTGCTCAACGTAAATCTGCTGCTTCTTCTCGACGTGCTGCTTACATTGCTTTGGTTGATGGCTATGACAGTCAAGATGATAAAGAATTCGTTGTACAAACAACTACTCGCGATGAAATTATCGAGCAAACTGAACAAGTTGTTCGTAAATAAACAAATTTTGATTTATCTTTATGATATCATCCCAGAGTTTCCATCAGCATAAAGCAGCTTAGTGGACAAGAAGTTAGTTTATACCAGCAGAGTATGTGTGAAATGTTTACTCTATCACTTATGACTGAGTGATTGATCATAATGATAACGAGCTGTTTCTTTTAGTTTGATTCATAAGCTAAGTTGCTTACATGAATGTTATGATGTAATTAGTGCTGGTAAAGAAGAAAGAAAGAGAATATTAGAGCAATTGCAACCATGTTACTTTATACACAAAATGCAAAAAGAGAATAACACATCTATCTCTTCAAGTGGCTGACATACTTGAAAGTCAAGTAAATGCAGACTTGCAAAATGATCCACATGCAAGCCAAGACAAGGACATAGTACCAACGATCATCAGGGTTGAATTCAAAAGTGGTTTGGACCCAATCGGCAACCTTAGTGGTTTTACCAGTCGATTGGTCCTTGATGAGAGCACAAGCATTGCCAACATTATTTTCATTACAAATACCAAGTTGGGACACAGCCAAAGCACGAAGAGAATAAGCCGATGGAACAATGTATTGGATCCACGAGTACCACGAACGCATACCAGGGTATGGCAAGAGGAAACCAGAGAACAAGTTGAAGACACATGAAATAGCACCAACAGCGACGTTAGCAACCTTGGTGTTAGGGCAAAGAGCACACATCCATTGACCAACAAAAGTACAGACCGAAGTGTACAAGAAGAAAGTCAAAAGGAAGAAGAAGAAGTACGATTCTTCCCAGCCGATCATGAAGTATTCAATGACAACAAAAGCAGCCACAGCAACCACCAAGTATGGCACTTCAGCAAAGAAGAGCGAAAGCGAATATGGAAGAGGACCATAGTAGTTGGACATACGTTCACGGTAGAACACAGCACGTTCAGAACAGGTAATATCAAGCACAGTCATCAAGTGAATGATACCAATGAAATCCATCGAGTTGTAAATAAGACCGATATGCGACTTAATTTGGGCAGGAGTGACACGGTCAAGTTGGTAAAAGGTAGAACCAAACACAATAGCAAACCATGGGAACGAAGCAAGACGCACAAAGTTGTACGATGGGCTACGCCAGTAGGTTTGCATAGCCTTCCAGACACATTCCTTGAATTGGTTACCGAAGCTGGTAGCCATAGGAGTGTAGTTGACAGTGGAGAAACAGGTGAATTCAGGCGAAACTTGGCACAAGCGTTGGGTTTCAGCGTAGTTGCGGGCACCCAATTCACTCTTGGCATATTCAACGGAGTAATCCTTGGTGTCACGACCGATACCGGCACCAATGACTTCAAGCATGTAAGTAGCAGGGTTGTATTGTGGGCGAATTTCTTCAGTACCAGGGATCGAGGCAAAGTATTCAAGCATCTTAGCTGAATCACGACCAAGTTCACCAAAGTAAGCGGTAAAACCACCCTTTTGGAGCAAGAGAAGAGCATCAAAGAGTTCGAAAATGGTAATGGAAGGTTGATGGATGGTACAGAGGACGGTACGGCCAGTGCGGGCAATGGATTGCACACCCTTCATGACAATAGTAGCGGAACGAGCATCAAGACCAGAGGTAGGTTCATCCAAGAAAAGAATACTTGGGTTAGCAACCACTTCAACACCAATGGTGACACGCTTCTTTTGTTCGACAGACAAATGGCCAACTTGTTCATTTATGATACCGTTCAATTCCAAAAGATCAAGGGTTTCAGTGACAAGTTTGCGCTTTTCTTCATAGGTAATATCTTCAGGCAAACGAAGGTTAGCCGAGAACCAAAGGGCTTCACCGATGGTGGCCATTTCAGAGTGGATATCCATTTGTTCACAGTAAGCAGTGATACGGGAAAAGTTGGCAGGGTTCTTTGGTTCACCGTTGATAATAATATCACCGACAATGCGACCACCAGTCTTACGGCCGGCAATGACATCCATCAAAGTAGTCTTACCAGCACCAGTGGCACCCATAAGAGCAGTCATCTTACCAGGGGTAAAGTAAGCAGATATGTTTTGAAGCAATTGACGTTCAACTTTAGTTGGCAAGGTGACAAAGTAGTCCAAGTTACGAATGCAAAGATTGGCAGGGATAAAGGCCAAACCTTGGTTCTTAGCAGGGCCACGCTTGACCATAGTACCACCAGGAGTTTGGACTTCAACGTACACGTTATCTTCTTCATCATCTTCACCAACCTTGGAGCCACCAGAGACACCAAAACGACGTTCATAGCGGATGAAGTGCAAAATAAGAGTGTTGAGACCAGTGAAAAGGAAGTAGTAGCAGACAAGAACGATAATACCATAAGCAACATATTCCTTGCCGAATTGAGTCATTTGCACATCGCCCAATGGCTTAATACGAGTGGTATCATTGTAATGGTTACTGCGGAATTCATTGACAACGGCGGCACGGAGACCCCAGGCAAGAGGATTGAACCAGAACATCCAACGCCAGTACGATGGGATCAAATCGGTCAAGATAATGTTACCCGAAAAGAGCAAGAAAAAGCACACAGAGAAAGCAGCAAGCGTTTGACCGATGGTAATCGATGGCGAAAGCGAACTCAACATCGTCATGTAAGCACAAATAGCGTGTTGGAAGCACACACAAATGATCACAAAAATGATGAAAGTACCAACTTCAGCATACAAACCACTCATAAAGTAAAAGAACGTGGTCATGAGCAACGATACAGCCAAGTTTACAGGCATTTGTACAACGGATTCAGCAATGGTGTAAGAAAGAGTACGGTAAAAGTTACGAGCGCGTTGCTTGTAGAAGATTTCACGAAGAGCATAGGCAATGGTAATTTGTTGCCAAGCTTGACGTTGGAACACAGCGCACGAAAAGAAAAGCATACGAAGATAGTATTGAGTATCAGCCTTGTAGTAAATGGCACCCATACACAAACCGACGATAATAGCTTCAGCAAGCTTACCCCACAAAAGAGGCTTATCACGAATCCACAAAGTCTTTTGACGTCCAAGAAGAAGTTTAGTAGAAGACCAGAAACCAAGAGCAAATGGGGAAGTTTCCTTGGTACGAGCAATAGCAGTGACACTCTTAACCTTTTCAAAGTCAGCAGCATCTTGCATGGCAGCCACATTGAATCCTTCATGAATAGCCTTAAGAGTAGCTTGGTACATTTCCGATTCAAAGAATACTTTGCTGTATTCATGAGAATGAATTGGAATAGCACGGTTGCGATCTTCAGGAAGCAAGTACTTCTTACCACGACCAGATGTAACATCGATAAGAAAATCAGCAGGATCGGTACGAAGAGGACAGTAGAACCCAAGATTTTCAAAGTATGGCAAGATCGATGTACGTGGACCGTGGTATACCAAATGGCCTTCGTTCATCATGATAATATCATCGAAAAGTTCGACGACTTCTGGAGTTGGTTGCAAAAGAGCGATGACAACCGAACCACCAAGAGTCTTGGACCAAGTACGAAGTGAAGTGACGATATCGTAAGTAGCAGCAGAGTCAAGACCAGTCGAGATTTCATCACATAGGAAGACACTTTGGCCACCAACAAGCATTTCACCGACAGTGACACGTTTACGTTCACCACCCGAGCAACCACGAAGCAAAGCATCACCGACAACAGTGTCAGCACAGCCGGTCAAACCCAAAAGTTGCAAGATCATTTCAGTACGAAGCTTGGCAACTTCACGAACTTCTTCTGGTTGATCTTCAGGCCATCCATTCAAACACATATCAGCAAACTTGAAAGTTTCACGGACAGTCAATGTAGGACAATGGTTATCACGTTGATCAACAAGACCGACAATCTTCATAGGATCAACTTCCGAGGATTTAAGACCCGAAAAACTAATATCACCACCAACTTTGCAAAGCTTGTTGTTCTTCAATTTACCAGCAACAGCTTTAAGGAAAGTGGATTTACCAGAGCCAGGATTAGCAAGGATAAGAGTCATCGAACCAGGTTTGATAATACCGCTCATAGGATGCAAAACTTTTTGTTCATAATAACGTTTCTTGACCCATGGAGTAAGCATACGAGTGAAATAAGACCCGACTGTGCCTTGCTTTTCAGCAAGAGTCATTTCACGTGCTTGGACCGTGTAACTCAAGTTTTCGAAGCGTACTTCTGGGGTAGCCAAATGCATGTTAACCTTCTTCGAAAGATGCTTGTACTTTTCATAGAATCGTTCAAGACCTCCTTGAAGCATCGAATCGACACCATTGCCAGCATGTAAAGTCGAATAGACCGACATGCGATCCGAGGCTACAGTGCGGTACGGGTCTTGAACCGAGCGAAAGTGGAGGGAGTTATACACTTCAGGCATGTGCTCATTATCGTCCAAGAGCGGCTTCTTCCCGTCGTGCTGCGCGCTCATGTGTTCGATCGGCAGCAAAATTCACAATGAATAAAAATTCGATGAACGACTCTTGGATTTGGCGGCAATACAAATTTCAAGTATACTAATCAACCCACCAATTGTTCGCTAGACAACGACCAAAATTATTAAAAAATTACAAGATTTTTTAATTTAAATATTTCTTTTATATTTATAATTTCTATTAAACATAAAACAGTTGAAATAAAAAGATAGATTATATTTTTAAATAGATTGGTAATGTTCGTGGTGGTGGATACCCACCACATAAGAATGGTTTCTCCCGACGTAAACGTATGGTTGGTTTTAATTTGAACGAAGATGTGTATGGCGAGCTCCTTTCGACTTCCATAGCTACTTCACCTAACCATGTGTAATATACACGATTTACTGGCTCCTCGATATTTAATTTTTTTGTTGAACTACTTACGATCTATACAAATTTCAAATAAGAAAGACATGTCGCATAAAAAAATTCAAGTTCCGCTGTTAATTTTATTTTACAGCGGAACATCCATTAGTATACAAATATCAAAAGAAAAGCAAACTTGGTATTTTATTGAAGTATTAGAGAGTGTAATATCCAAGTATACTGAACACAAATTTAAAAAATATGTGATTTTTCTACTTGATCTAAAAAGTTAACTTGGTTAATACTGTAAATACTGACGACCTACACGATTTATGAAGCCTTTTTAACGAAGAAAAGTTTATTGATATATCTGCTGTTGTATGTGGGGAGTATGTTCACTTGCAACTTTGAATGATGTAATATATGTTACTTGATGTCTAAATTACAGTCAGATATTGGGTGTCTTTTTGTCCCTCTTCATTGGATTTCATTGAAATACTACAAGTAGTCATCATTTTAAAATTAGATAGACTTTTTACTTTACTTCAGAATGACGATGACTTTTTTACTATCAATACTCTACCACTCTACAGCGCTTTGAGCATAGAAAAACTCACAGAATTAGCATCTTTTACATAAAAAACCGCGCTTCAATGATCGCTTTAGAAATGGCGCACGACACAACGCAATAGCCGCGACACGTCGACCATTCCACTGCAGATTCTTCAAATCCTAGTGACTCTCACACAGCGGAACGTCGTATACCCAAGCCTACCTAACATGTTTCAAATCATTTAACATAGCATTTTTTGAACGAGGAAAAAGGTGTGATGTGAGCTAATAGATTCAAGTAATATGCAATTTTTAATATCGCTTTCAATCGCTTCAACTCGAAAGTACACAAGATCTTGTATATTGGGTATGCCTTGGGACACGAGCATGTGGCTTTCTGTCTACAGGCACTGACATCATTACCCCGGTATCATTTACTTGGGTGGCTTCAAAGAAATGGTTTTGATCATATCTCATTGAACATGAGATCGCTGCTTGGGCTGCCTTTGACGATGGAATTTTTCAATGCTGAAGGGGCTTTGATACTTCATAAAAAATCCAACTTCAAGCACTGCCTCGTGCTGTCGCCAGTCAACATCTGAAAGTACTTTCATTGAAGAGCGGAACGTGGTGGATTTGCTTGCAATTTACCATAAGAGCTTCGTTTTAGTCCATTTGTCGAATTTGTAGAATCGGGGACAGCTAAATTCAAATTTTGCAAGCGCTATCCATTATTTTTCCATTAGATGGACATATTTACTTGTCTATTGTAATGGCAGCCCCGTCATCTTTTTGGCTGCTATCCCACAATCTCCAAAGACCAGTTTAATCTAATTACAATGGTGCTCTTGGATAACAAATTACTGGTGGTGTCAAGAATGCTTTGATTTTGATCAAGAAAACTATGGATTTTATTAAGAAAGCCTACTGAAAGCCTCAAGAACTGATCAGGCAAGAATGCTCGAGAGCATTTTGATTGTGGTTTTATGAGCAAGTACCTATCATCCAGAAGACGTATCCCAGAGAAGAAGAGCTTTGAGGATGCTGCACTCGGGTGGGTACTAAGATTCATAAATGTGGGAGAGCAGAGTGGTTCATCAAGTCATCACATGATGAATTTATGGTGACAATGCATTAAAGGTAATAGACACCAAACATGACACCGAAAGGTCATGCAATGAGTACTCGCTCAGATAGATAAAATTATGATGTGCTTGGATGACTTTTTGATGTGCTCAAATCTACGACGTGGATACGAGTGATTAACTTTTGCACATTTATGATGCAATTTATTCCTTTAGTTCATCCAGGATATGATACACTACTACTTCTTGCGTTCAGAAGAATTCCACACATTATATAGGATCTGATAGGGTTTATGCATATTCAGGAGATTAGATAGAAAAGACCTGAGAGAGAAGAAAACTACTCCATTAAGCATCCTAGACATTGTCCAGCTATTCCAATGCTAATACTAGTTACTGCTTGATTCACAAACTATTTTAGCTTATCCTCAACATTAATAACCATGCTTAAAATATGAACTTATTGATGAGTCATCAGAAAGTATATACTGTACATTATGTCTTCAGCATCTTGGAACTTGGTGGGCTCTGATAAAGAAAGCAGGAAAACTAACGTGTTTGGAGTGAACTTTAGTTAAATTCTCAGTAAAATCGAAATTCCATGTATAATAAACACCCGAAATATTCTCAGGATGCGTTTAGATACGTTTGACATTATTAGAATTACGTTAATGCGGTTGGATTTGTTGGATTCTATGTTTCATTTGGAGTAGAAATTATTTGTAGAGATTTATGTTTGATGTTATTATTTAATTCCTTATTTCATTATTTGGCAACGAAGGTTGAATTGTCTTTTGCTATTGTTAATTATTACAATGGGGTCTGTAATTGAGTATAATAGCTATAGCACTTGAGCTTTGTTATACTACAATGACAAATTTCAACTTTATAGTAGCAATATACCCACACTGTGGAAGCTTTACCTCTTGTTGAGTTCATGAAATCGGTAGATTGGGCAAACTTTGGGCAAGTTAAGTACCTAAAGGAGATCCCACATCTAGCGTAATGATAAAATAAAGAGTGCTATATGTTTGGTAGCAATTCATTGACAATAAAGCTTTATTTGTAGTGTTTTTCTGTTTCGGCAACACACGTATAGTAAAATTGCTTGATCATTCCAATCATACTCTTCTTTGTGTTCATATATCAAACGTTTATCTATGGAGATATCATTCATTTAAAGTTCTCATTGCACAAAGAGCTTCTGTAAAAACGTGGGGGCAATTGTTGTACCCACTAAGGCTTCGAGACTCATACTCCTATGGACAAAATGCCATCTTTTATGAATAAAAGATAGTACAAACAAAACATTAAGATAAACTTATTCATAAACATTTCCACTTAACATGACGACAAAGTTCATTTAACTTTAAGTAATGGTGACTTTTAAAAGTCCAGCAAAATCAAACAAAATTAAACATCAATTTACACGAAAATCCCTAAAGTCTGTACAAGACTCTTTTTATAGTATATTCTTAAACAAATTCTATCGCAAAAAGCCCGAGTCATACTAGTGAATGAATAAAGTTTTTATTACCTACCAACTATCATCATGCAAGTACTTAAAGACCAATTTACTAAAAGTACTATCGTATATTGTCTTATGTACTTGGATTAAATAGGAGCTACAATAGTTACAATGCTTTTTGCGCTTTCATATATTGACACAATTTCTTGCATTACATGAAATTCCTTGTAAGAAATCGTTTTCAATCATTATTATACTACATATTTACTTTCCAATAACCTTACAATTATGATAAACTTGATAGAAATTCAAGCCAAGACACTCTAAGCAATTAAAACACTAACAAGACCATTTTTGTTTGTAGATCATTTACTAAATGCTCCTGATATACAAAAATTATCATTCGAATTCATCAAATATGATTTCGAACTGATTTCCATCAAGAGAGAATCGATATGAGAGTTAAGAAGACTCAAGAATAGCGTCTTGTTGATTAGAAAACATACTTTGTCACTAAACGAGTGGGATGGTGGCAGTTGTACCATCGGAGGCTCCACAGCCTCGAGTGATTCTTGCAGCAACTAAAGATGATTATTACGTCTCAGAGCTATTAAACCAAGTGCATGATGTGGTTGAGAAGGTAAGATTTTGGGGTCGTCCAGGTTCAGGAAGCACGCCCATGTCCTTGGATCCTGAGCTTCAGTTGATCTCTAAACTTCTCTACCTTGGCTTAACAGGTGTGCTTTTTATTGCTTATTGATGCTTATACACATCTAGGCTCTCAAACAATGGGAGAAGAATACTGTGATATCTATCGTGTTCAAGGAATAATGCCAAAAATGCTCTCCACACCATCGAAAGCTGCATGGATGCTACTATCTACAGTCTTTCCTTACGTTCAAGAACGTTCGCATTTAGGCTGGGCTAATTTACAGCCAGGAGCAGCTCAATGTCAATTGCAACAAGCACGTCTTCGTGCTCGTGAACGATTACGATTACAAGGACAACAACATACTATGATATCTGCTCCAGTGACAACTGAAGAGTATTTCGCTCTGTACATTGAATTCTATTGCTAATTGCTTGTAGAACACCAACTAAACTTGGTTTATTTCTCCAACGCTTGGATGATCTTGTAAAAAAGTTGAAAAGTATGAGTAAAGACTTTGAAACTCGTACTGGAACATCACTTCAAACATGGACACAAAGTTTTCTTGTTCTTCATCTTGCTTTTTTCTATCTTAATGGACGGTATTTTGATATGGCTAAACGTGCAATGGGAATTCGATACGTTCTTACACGTAAACTAACTTTACCTTCTGCTCAATTTTCCATTTTGGTACTCTTTTTTCATCATGGTTATCTTAATCATTGGAATAGGGCTATTTGATCATTATACGTTTAGCAATGTCATCAGCAATGTATCTACCTCAGCTTTTAAGATTGCTTCTTGGTGTTCAATCACCATCTCCACTTGTTCATGACAACCATGTGAAAGCAAGAGTTCCTGTAGATGATTTACCAACAAATACAGACACAATTCCAGCAAGAAAATGTGCTCTTTGCTTGACAGAACGATCACATCCATCAATGACTCCTTGTGGCCATGTATTTTGCTGGGAATGTATCATCGGATGGTGTCAAAATAAACCTGAATGTCCATTGTGTCGTCAACAGGTCCAGCCTCAAGATGTCAAATGCATTTATAATTACAGATAAAGCTTAATGTTTGCGTTGCTTCTTGGCTGGTTGTTTGCCTTTGGTCGGTGCATTCTTTTGTTTCTTTGTTGCTTTCGCTTTTGCTTGAGGTTTTTCTTCTTTCTTTTCTTCTTCGCGTTCTTTTACAGCTTTTGCATACACTTGATCTGAAGAGAGTGCATTATTAATAAAGCGTCCAGCAGCTTGTGCATCAATCTTTACTTGTGGTCCTTTTGCTATTAAGCAATCAATTTCTATTGTTTTCCATGTAAATTTGTACCCATTTCTTCCGAGTATTTGATTTTCTGTACAAATCCTTTTACACGATCCAATTCTTGTTTTACTTGTGTTTGACGTAAATCCTTTGATGAAGCTCCTTGAGTCTTTAATAGAACTATTCCACACATAAATACACTTGAACAATACTTTCATACATACTATACAACAATGCATTCACCGAATATGCTACAAAATCATTAATTTTCACTCCAATTAGATCAAAATTACCTAGACCCACTTTCAACTTAGCCTTTTCAATAGGAGGTTCATTCGCAGTCAATTCCTCCACGCTTTTCTTGGTCAATGGAGCTAAATACTCTTCAATTGCTGCTAATGCTGCTGAGGTGTTCTCCAAGTGCTCAGCCATTGCTTCTTTTCTTATTACTGGTCTCTCCGGATAATCTTAATATGCCATAAATACAATATTTATTATTTATGGCATTTCACCACATATAACACTTTTAATAAATGTGGTATTTCTGGTACTAACCACTTTTATTAAATGTGGTAATTGTGGTACTATCTCAATTAGTCATCATACATCATGATAAAAGAAATTCTTTACGTAATTACATCCTCATGCAATGGATGTTAATCTGGTTCTTCTTTGCTCAGAAGATATCACGTACTAATCCTTAAACGTACGTCCCATTGTCAATTACAACAGCATAATCAAAGGGATAGGGTTAAGAATATCTCAATCTTCCTTTCTGTCATAAATCAAAATGACTTTGGCTGATAAATTCAATCTTGAAAAACAAGTAACTTTTTACATGTCATATCATGACAATTGGATCAATATGGCAATTCATCTTGTGTGTATTTGGCCTTTGTTAATCACTGGATTAGCTCTTGGTGGTTGTCTATCTCCCTTTTTTTCCAATGAGTTTTTGATCCCATTTAACTTACAAGAGTATTTTGTCATGGATTTAGGCTTTTTTGCTATGATTGTCTACGTGCTTTGGTATATTGTACTTGATCCTATTGCAGGCACTGGAGCTTCTGCACTTATTGTATATCTTCATGCACTTACTACAAAATGGACTATTGACTATGTTGCTCTAAATGGAGAAACACCATGGAAACTTTTGGCTATGATCCATGTCACTGCATGGATTTTACAATTCATTGGACATGGTGTATTTGAACGTCGAGCTCCTGCATTACTTGATAGCCTTGATCAAGCTATTATTACAGCTCCATTGTTTGTTGTGCTTGAAGTACTTTTACCACTTGGATATCGTAAGGAAATGCATACTCGTGTCAAGAAACAAGTTGAAATCAATATTGCTGCATTTCGTAAAAGTAAACTAGCATAGTTAAGATTATGCTATTAAGGAGCAATTGGAGTGTTTTCTTTTGCAATGACTTGAGTTGTTTTTGTGAGGACGTTCGAGATAAGTTGATCCAAATAGTTGTTAATGTTTTGACGTAAGTATGGCACTAGAGTTGGAGATATACTTTCTTGACTTACTGCAGAGTCCAAAGTCTATTAAAGAAATATGAAATAATCTTGTATTTCCATGCAATACCTTATCCAAAAGACGATTCAAGACATCATGAACACTGGCATTTTCTTGATGAAGTAAAATCCACACCAAAGTAGATACGAAATGATGCAATAATTGACTAAAACAGGCATTAAATATTGTCAATAGTAAGAAATACTTGAAATTTTCAGCAAAAGAATCATTCGTACCTAGACATAACAAAGCAAATCTTGTAAAAAATCCTTTGTGTACTCCATCCCAAAGGCGTGATTGTCCTTGTGTGTCTAAAGTATCATTCTACTTACAATAAATTCTTTCATAAGTATATGTAAACTTACAAGCCAAGCTTCATATTCATGACAAGCAGCTTGAGCCCATGTACCCACACGTCTTTCAAGTTCACTAGTCTAATTAAGAAATTAATTTTTAAAATTGAAAATGCAAATACCGAAGTCACAAGAGGACGTTGAACACCAAGAATACGATCTAAAGCATTTTGCAATCGTTCATGGACATCTTGAATTTGAATTTGAGATGATTCTGTTGTTGATACTTGAGGTAATAAAACCTGATACAACTACATATCAACCATGAGCTACAGCATTCAATGTATGTCAAGTACAATATCAAGAATATCTTGAGCAGGGTGTGACGTTTGTAGAGTCCATGGAGCAGCCGAAGGACTCAAATGGAGAAGTTGAGCTAATGAAGACACATTCGACTCTGAATTTTCACGTGAATTGCGCTGAGGCTCTGAATCTTGTGTCATGGCACGAATTATGTCACAAAATAAACTTGTAGCTGACACTGGAGCTAGTGATTCATTTGCTGGTGGAGCTGGAGTTAACGTAGCATGCAATCTTCGAGAAAAAGGCCCGATACTTTCAAGCAATGAAGCAATATGATCCATTTGACGCACAGATTCTCGATCATCAGGAGCTTGATTCACAACCCAAGCAAGACGATTTAATTGCGAAGAAAGATTGCTTAAAGTCTCACTGAGTTCATGTGCACTTGATACAAAAGTGGCATTCGCAGTGGGTAATGGGTTCAATGTAGGCCGTCTTACTCGTGCAGTCTCTTCACGCAATTGTCTAGCTCGATGCAATAAAACTTCATCATTTTGAGATTCATTTGTTTGCACTGATGTAGCTTCTGATGATCGTGAAGAAGGCGACGAAGGAGCCGATGATCGCAATCGAATGAAATGCATTGATATATATGGTGTTGAAGGCGGTTCTTCCGTACTTGTTTCTGCATGCGCATGACCTTCATCTTCATGATGTCCAGCGTCTGAAGGTGGAGGACGACTTACTACATGAATTGTATCCCCATCAACAAAATGATAAGCTTCCAGTGTCATTGGGTTCTTTAATACTTTGCCCTTGTAAATCATTCGTTGCGTGTCCACAGGCTTTTGGGTTGCCATACACACACGTTCTTTAAGCTCATATACTGTCGTACCAACTTGTACTTGCATTGAAAGAGTTTCTTCATGGAGAAATTTAAAGCGGACATAGACTACTTCGGACATCGGAAAATAAAAAATGCCAAAGAAGCACGTTAGAGTTATTCCTTTAATAAGATACTTAATTCATCAAATATGTCTGTCTAAATGTTATGCAAGCTCTTTATATCATTTAGCCAGCAGACTACATTATATTAGCTATTCATTATGACATACCATTAACTATTTGCTACATTTACTAGCTAATTACAATATTTAGAGAACCATTTTGAGCTATTTAGTTGTAGATATGGAGTGTTTATGAGCACACAGCTCTTCTACGTGTTTGCATTGTCATTTCTATTTGATAGATCGTAGAGAAATGGTTCAAAAGATTAGGAGATATTAATACTAAACATTCTTCTTGTCGATAGCATCGACGGATGTTGGGGAGGTTGGAGCGGAAGTTGGAGCACCTTCCGAAAGCATGGAACGAAGATTGATCATACTTGGAGTTTTTTCACGCTTCATAAAACTTAAATCATGTTCTTTCGTGATGGTTTGTTGTTTGTTTTCATCCGAAGTTGACGTGGATTCAGTAGATTTGGAGAGAGAATGCATATAAGCAGACCAATCAATTGGAGCTGGATCAGCTAATGGACCAAGGACTGGAGCATATTTACGAACAAATAGACGAACTTCCATTTGTAAACGAGCACGACGTTGTGGTAATTCGTCTTGAATCTTGCGGTATTTTGGTTGTAAACGGTAAAAGAGAGGACGCAAGGTTTTAAGTTCGATAATACCAGCTTCCACAGAGCGTACACCAAAGTAAGAAAACAATGGGAAACAAGCTGTCAAGAGGAAAATACTTGACCATTTCCAGTTGGTAAATGTCATAGCGAGAAGCATGTATGTGATCCAAAGAATAGGAACTGCAATAATCGAAAAGGTAATTTTTTTGGACAAGACGACATCACGAGCAGCAATTTTAACAGTTGATCCAGCTAAAGCTTTGGTTTGTTCAGCACGAGCAACATGACGAGCCATAAGACCAACAGGAGCATTAAGGATAAATGATGGGATCGAAGCAAGAGCAAAAATACAAACACCATAGACAGCTGACGATATCACATCATGAATACTCCACCAAGCAATATATGGGACTTGATGATCAGTAAGACCCATTAAACTCAAACTCTTTCGGTATTCTTCCAATTTCGAGCGAAGTACATTCATTTCTTCTTGAGCTTCAGGCATTTCATTTAAAATCTTGTACGCTTCAGCAAATCGTCGATTTAAATCTTGCGTTTCTTTAGGCGAAAGTTTAATTCCCGAAGGTTGGTATAAACGACGTGCGGTGTAGATAAGTTGGAGAACCGTGTAATCAGGAGCAGTAACAATGACACTACGCATACCTTCTTCCACAGTGTGCAAAAAGGCATTGCAAGCTTTACGTTTATCTTGTTTGAACTCGTCCATATCTTCATTGCTGACAGTAATGGGTTCACCAAATTCAATCACAACACGTCCACGGAAGCGATGACCACGAAAGTAGTTGAGACCAACAGGAACAATAGGAACACTAATGTGGTACGTCTCTTTGACTCCGAATGCCATTAATGCCACGCCTGCTTTCAATGGGAGCAAGTCGGTACGATCGTGAGAACCACCTTCAGGAAAAATTCCAACACAATTGCCACGTTTTAAAGCAGTATAAACTTCAGAGAAAGTATGGGATTGATCCACTTTCTTAAAGATACCGTAGGCTGAAGATTCGACGATAATTTCTTCGTCACTGTTCAAGAGATTAGACGTGAGAATCGCATGGGTGTCGTCGAGAACTTTCTCAACTTTGACAGGCTTGCCCGACTCAATGACAGTCTTGCCGTTGTAGCGAACTTGATCCCCACGAGCCAATTCAATTAAAAAGGATGTGCCTTCGCCAACAAGAAGAAATTCACCAGATTCTGTTGGTTGCATACAAACTTTGCCTGTACCTTTAAGCACAGCATCTTGTGGACGAACAACAGGAATACAACCCATAACACGAGCAAGATCTCCAACTACAGGGAGATGCATTGATTTCTCAGCAATCAAAAATCCAACCTAAGATCTATATAAGAAAAATTCAATTTTCATTGGTTTTTCATACCTTTCGGTAGCAATTCATCATAACAATCATACCATCAACAAATTGATTAGCATGATTACCTGTAAATATAACAGGTCCATCCATAGGAATATTATCTTTGCCAACAATTTCAATACTTTTGAAAAAAATTGACAAGACACTATTCAAGAAAATACGAATGCAAAAATACAAGACATCCGACAAATTGTTATACAACACGCCAAACAATACAAGTAAATTAATCCATCCAACAGTGTATGGATCAATGCCAAGAAACGAACTAAGCGCTTTCACAGGACTATATACACGAAAATGAGTCAATTTCATTCCAAAAATCACACGTACTTGATTGCATCCATTGACATCATCATTAACAAGCATAATGCACTGATTTGCAGCGTTAAATCATCCACAGACAACGCTCTTCCCTTTGCCATCTTGACTTCGACCGCTCGATTTGCAAAATGAACACCATGTGCTTCCTTCTTAGGCTTATATACAAATTTCAAGTCATCGAATGTTGACACATCCCCAGCATTAAAATAATACCTTTTATCTTAACATTTGTATACAAACGTAAAAAATTTGAACGGACGCGACTCATGGAATCTTTTACTCGTACTTTAACGAAACTGTTGACGCAACAAGTGCATCATCTTCGATTAAGTACGATCTGACGCGTCTCAGAGTCAAGGACAAGATGTCATTGCATTACGAACACGTCAAGTCGACAAGAAGACACGAAAATTAACAAAAATGCGCACGTATTTGAAGAAAAGAGTGTTCGATGTTGTTTAGCATGCATTGGGTACGTTATTTTACGATTTCAAATGCTTTAAACCGATGAAAACTCATCAACCTCGTCAACATGATTGTTGATTTTACACTGATAATGGATCAACATCGTACATTTCACATGATAACGTTGTTGAATCAACTGATTAGCAGTATGTAATCAATGGAAACACTGCATGAAAGCTCTATATCATATCTAGTAGCAAAAGCATTCTCGTCCCCACATCAACTCGATACAATATCTACATTTCAAATCAGCGTACTTAGCTGGACACTTGTTCTGTTGGCTACTTCGCTAAGTTAGCCAGTTGGATAGATATCCAAATACATAATTTCTCTTATCACTTCACTATAAGGCAGCTTATTGCAAGCAAGATATGATCGCGATTCCATGCAGCAAGAGCGTAAAAGAGAAGGAATTACATGTAAATATCGTGCTATTGCTACTGAATCCATCATGAGCAGTCGGGAGTTTCTTCAACAGATAAATACATGGACAGCGGAAACACGGAATGGGTCGATAAGATCATCGCAAAATTGCTTCTTGTGCGAGATAAACCTGTGCAAACGGAAGTCAATGACCTTGATGTTGAAGAGATTAATGCTCTCTGCAAGCAATGTCGAGCGGTACACTCTTTATTCTTTCAATTTCATGACGATTTTGATACTAGATTTTCTTGGCTCAACCAATGCTGCTTGAACTCAATGTTCCAATGAATATTTGTGGAGATACGCATGGACAATACTCGGATCTACTTCGTCTGTTTGAAATTGGAGGCTTTCCTGAACAAAAAAACTATCTTTTTCTTGGAGATTATGTGGATCGAGCTATGCAAAGCATTGAGACGATATGTTTATTGTTTGCTTACAAAATTAAATACCCAACGCGTATGTCTCTCTTGCGTGGCAATCATGAATGTGCTTCTATCAATCGTATCTATGGTATTATCAATCATCTTTATCTATTGCTAAATTCCATTCATAGGCTTTTATGATGAGTGTAAACGAAGATACAATGTTAAACTCTGGAGAACGTTTGCAGATTGCTTCAATTGTATGCCTGTAGCTGCCATTGTTGGTGATAAAGTAGCACATTCTCTACTTATTTCATCTTGATTTTCAAGTAGATCTTTTGTATGCATGGTGGGCTATCTCCAGACTTGTACAAAATGGATCAAATAAAAAATATTCGACGTCCTACAGACGTTCCTGATGAAGTAAAAGCTTCATGTTAATCATCATTTCTTAAAGCAATATGTAGGGACTATTGTGTGATTTGCTTTGGGCAGATCCTGATGCTGATAGCCATGGATGGACTGAAAGTGATCGTGGGGTTTCCTACATATTTGGAGCTGATGTAGTTGAGCAATTTCTTGATACGCATGATTTAGATCTTGTCTGTCGAGCTCACCAGGTACTAATTACGTTGTTTATTTCTACTGACAAGAGTGTGTAGGTAATTAATCTACTAGTTAGATAGGTGCTAAGCAAAATAGGTGGTGTCGGATGGATATGAGTTTTTTGCAGGAAGAAGACTTGTGACTATATTTTCAGCTCCAAACTATTGCAATGAGTTTGACAATGCGGGTGGCATGCTAGTTGTGGATGCTTCTATGTGTTGTTCGTTTAAAGTTTTATGTTCACAAGATGGTTAATACTTGTCAATGAAAATAGGCTCTTTATTGTCTACGAATAGTAGTGAGGAGATATCAAGAGGTCTTCGATGGCTTCCAGTTGAGATGAAGTAAACACAAGTTTGTCTTCATGCCAACTATCTTGGTGAGTACGTTTAAACTCGAGTAATACAGATTTCACAACATCTTGCAAGTAAGAAATTGTGCCATTCACATGAAGATGGAGTGAAAGTTCTTCAATAAGAGCAGGCACAAATGCTGGCACTGAGTAAGGATAAGCAAGAACTACCGCTCCCATTCCAAAGCATGCTTGAGTAGTGATTGCATTGCTAGCTGATGTATCAAGTTTTAGCAAATCTTCAAGCTTTGCAGTGACTGCTTCAATATCAGTGCCTTCTTTCTTGACACGAAGAAGTAAACGACATCGTTTAATTTGACGTTCTAACTTGGATCGGTCAAGTCGAGCTGTTTGAGCACTAGAAAGGAATGAACTTGAAAGACGAGTGACTTCTTCGACTTCCAAAGTACGCACAAAACCACGAAGAGAATATTGTGCCAAGTCCTGGACATCACGGACTTCATCGTTCAAACAAGTGACAATAATGCGCTCAATTTCCTTCTTAAATGCCGAAAGCAGCCCATGGTGGAAGTTAAAAACAGTGAGGAACCGAAGTACAGCTCCACGAGTTCGCCATTGAGGAGACTTGACTGTATTTTCAAGGGATTTCATCAACTCGCTAACTGTGTTTGGATTTGCAAAGAGACGAAGCTTATTAGCCACGGATTCAACAATAATACGTGCAGATCGAGCAATATCAGCATCGGGGTATGCTTGAGTATCAAAGGCAATAGCAAATAAAGGTAGAATATGTTGAAAATGTTCACTGTCGCCTTTGTGAACAAACATGGCAATCCAAGAAAGAATAGTCTTGCGAAGACAGATTTCTTTTTCATCAACAACTTCAGCGTTAAACACTACTGAAGGCAATGGAGTGGCAATAGCTGGATAACCTCGGCAGATTGCATCAGTCATAATGTAAAGTATGCCTGCAATTTGTTCACGTACAAACTCGTAGGGATGATCCAAGTTTTGACTAATTACTTGCATGATTCGA